>LGSN01000252.1:0-76884 GCA_001314375.1 Phytophthora podocarpi | reverse complement strand
TGGATAGTGTATACAGTCGTAAATTAAAGTCAACAGGGATGTGTTTTATGCTTTACCAGTAGTCGATATGGTGTTGTTAGGACCTAAAGCTTTCAGGTCCTTGTATTGTGCTTGTGTTACATGTGCATGTCTTACTCAGACAGGCCCCATTTCGTGAAGGTTCGATGTAGTGAAATGCTCGTCTCCATCAGTGCTTGTCCCGACTGCATTGGTGGTAGCTCCAACTTTTGCCGTGTTATGCGCTGCATCTATAGTATGTGGTTGGTCCCGTATGTTTGGTGCTGCTGCACCACTGATTAGTGGAGTTGCACTACTTTATAGTGCAGTTGGTCGCCACAACAGTTTTTCAATCGTCTCCTCCTTTTATTTTGATATGATAACGAAAACAATTAAAATATATTTTTATTAATATTTAAATATATATATAAACTCCGTAAATGTCGTACGAAATAGCATGTTACATTCGTACAACACCCACGTAATAATGCCTCCAACGTCAAACACCAAGTGGCAATAATGCTGAGGGGAGCTGGTCGAGGTCAGTGGCAGCGTCTCATAGCGTCGGCCTCGTGCGGTCTGCCAGCCTCCGCCTCTTCTTGTCGAGCGCTCGTACGTTTCAAAGGCCGCTACCACATACCACAATCTGCTAACACCAACCTCACAATTCCACCAACCGTAATAATTTCATGTATTTTTTTTTCAGTCGTCAGCGTCTGCCGAGGTATTAATCGCCCATGCCACACAGCAGGATACTCGTCCTGCAGGACGCCGACGTGATATTTCACGCCGTTTACAGGACTATCAGGCTTCTGCAGCTATTGAGCGAGTTCCTGACGTCCATGCGACGGCTGTGGTCCATCCGAACGCAGAGCTGGGGCCAAACGTGCTCGTGGGGCCATACTCCGTCATTGGACCAGGTCCGTAACTTGATATTTTATTTTCCGTATTGTTTATATTTTACTAACTTTTTTTTTATGCTGCAGATGTGGTGCTGGAGGCTGATGTTCGTCTACAGAGTCACGTGGTGATCGACGGCAAGACTCGCGTTGGTAGTGGCACTACGGTGCATCCATTTGCAAGTTTGGGCGGAGAACCGCAGGACAAAAAACATCGGATGTTTGCAGAGCAAGAGTCGAGTCAGCTGACGTTGACAGTCGGCAGCAATTGTGTCATCCGGGAACATGTTACGGTACATGGCAGCACGTCGTACTCGCAGACACCGACGTCCGTTGGTGACGATTGTTGGCTGCTCTGTGGGGCACATGTAGCCCATGATTCGCAGTTAGGGAGACGTGTTGTTGTCTCGAACAACGTGTGCATTGCTGGCCATGTGTCTATTGGGGACGGAGCTATCATCGGTGGACAAGTTGGGATCAAGCAGCATGTGGGTGTGGGTCCGTTGTCTATGGTAGGCGGACAGAGTGCCGTGGATGGTGACGTGTTACCGTACGGCTTGGTCGTGGGTAACCGCGCCAAGCTTGCTGGGCTGAATCTGGTTGGCTTGCGCCGTGCTGGAGTGTCACGAAACACTATTAAGCTGCTGCTGCGGATCTACCGCTACATTTTTGGTGCACCTGCCTGCAAGAAAACAGGGTTTGCGCCTGCGCTCGAGTACGTATAAATTCATACATTGGACCCAGATTGCTCGGAAGTATTTGCTTATACCTTTCTGTTATAGTTTGGCCTACAGGGAAACAGTTGTTGAGCGTGCTATGGAAGCAAAACAGTTTTTGGTCGATGAAGGGCTGGACGACGAGCGGATATTCATGGTGCATGAAATGGTAATTTCGAGCTTGATTGTTTTTGGCACGGGGGCTATTGTGTCAGTGCTAATTGCTTTGTTTGTGCCATTGATTCTAGGTGGACTTTGTGGTGACTTCCCCACAGCGCTTTCATTCGTCTTTGTGTCCTGCGGTGATCGCCGCTCCTTCTCATTAGATTAGTACACGCGTGATAAGTGTGGCGATTACAGGATACATGTAGAACCCCCGAGAGTTTAGATACGATTGGCTTGAAACCGAGAAACACGGCATGCACTGACGATCCGTTAGAATGTGTTCTGTTTCAGCAAAGAAAACCCAAGAGCTGGCCGGTGAACGTAATGGGGGGTGAATCAGAGGGGAACGCTGCTGACATCTCACTGTCCCATGTGATGACCTACCAGGTCACTGACCTGCAACCCCCGACGCTTCGTCTCATTATTGGTATTCAGGAGACCGTTTCCGTCGAGTTAGTTTTGCTTCCTCAGGTTGTCAGTCAGTCGCATTTTTGGCATCACCCTGCAAGCCGACAAACCATGGGCAAAACGGCCTTGAAGCTTGATAGTCCCGCCGATGGAATCTCAATGGGGTCTACGAAAAAGAATCCTAGCCCCCGTGCCAAGGGGAGGCCACGAAAATCTCTCATGAGACAGCACCGGAAAGAAAGCCTTCGAGCAGAGCTGGCAGATGAACCGATGAGTCCACAAGCCGAGTCACCTTTGCTGAAACCTGCCGAGGATGGACCGCAACAACCCGGTACGGCCTCCAGCAACAACGATGACAAACCTAGCCGACGCGCAATCAAATTGCCTTCAACGTCACTTCATCGGTCCAAGCGTGCTGAAAAGGGTAACAACAACGATGACAAGAACGAAAATGCCGATACGAACCAGAAAGAGCAGAGTCCGGTAAGTACAGCTCGGCGTTCTGGCATCATGTCGTGGCGTAGTCGGAACTTCACTGCTTCGATTGTCGAAGATGCTCCACCAGCGTCCTGTCCGTTGTCGTGCCAACCTTCAGCCTGCTTCATTGGGTCACTTAACGGTACTATCAGCGAGATGCACCTACCACTCCTCACCAAGCAGACAAAGGCGCGTGTAAATGCGCTGAAAGCTGATCCTAAGCAGCGTCAACTTGAGGTAACTATTGAACGCTCCGACGAGCTCCCATTTGGAGCCTACTCCCACCCTCAAGTGCGCGTTCATATCGTCGACCGATGCACTGGTAGAGCAATTTGTCCGGCACAAATGACAAGTGAGGCCAAGTTTTGCGTGGCGTCTGACAACAACGCCAACTACACAAGTGAGTTTTGTGCTGGTTTGTAGCCCTCCGCTTTGCGAGTGTTTCATGCTAATATTCTGTGTTTGTCTCTGTGCCGTAGACGCGTTTGAATGGCAGCAAGCGCTGGACATTTCAGTAGATATGCCTACCTTCTTGAATACCCGAACGGTGCTACTATTTGAAATATTGGAGACTAAAGCTCCGAGAAAGGGAACTCGCTTCCGTAGAGGAAAACGATTCGAGTCTGTCAGCACTCACGATGAGGATGACGAGTACCACAACGCGCCCAAGCCGGCATCTGCACCAGATTATCGACGTATCGCATGGGGGTTCTTCCACACAATTACCAGCAAGGGCACCCCAACCATGGATTGTTTCGTGCTTCCGGACGTACTCGATGCCAATGACAACGAGACTTCGAAAAAGCAATCCATTGTTGATGTTTGTGGCTTGCGTGTACGTTTGTTTGAGTACCAAGTGCTGACCTGGATGGATAACTACCAAGCGAAATCGCAGTGGGGCTGGAGGAAAAATCATCCAACTGTGCCAGCAGTGTTCCTTCAATACCAGAAGCGCTCTCGCTTCCCCGCACCGAGTACACTGCACGTCCAGCTGAGAGCCATGAGTCCAGCTGGATCTGGTATTCCTGATACGATTGGAACTACCACCAGCGCGAGCGTCATGGCAAATGGCGAGCAAGATGCAACCAGCACAAGTGTTGATCCAGAAAATGAATGTGGAGATAACCAAGAGCAACCAGCAGAAGTTTTTCCGTCGCCAGTTGTCGAAGGGGTCGAGGCTAAAATTGCTGCTATTGATGCAGCATCAAACGAACTTTTTGATCTGATAACCCCTTGCAAAAGAAATGCTGCCGAGCCGTGTTTAATTCCTCAACGCGTGCTTTGTTCGCTTCCCACCGGGAAGAAAGGTTGTTCCGCGATAAGTTTTAGTCCATGCGGACGGTATTTGGCTGCTAGTGTGAGTCCAGAGCTGGGAGACTTTATGGTGCGAGTATATCAAATGACATCTGGAGAGCTCTTCGCTGTTGGTCGAGGTCATAGAGGGGTGATCTACTCTTTGGAATGGGGCGCCAATACCAATGGGCAGTATCGACTTCTCTCAGCATCATCGGATGGCACCGTTCGGCTTTGGGAACTTCCCTCCAACGAGGGCTCTAGCCCTCATGCTTCTCCACCTTCTGTGTCTCGTCGCTGTCGATTACTCCCGTTGATATTCCAGTGGCACCACTTCCCGTGCTTCGTATACTGTGCTACATTTCTCCCGGGTAGCAATGGAGAAATCGTGCTCACGGGTGCTTCTGACGGCTGTATGCGTTTCCGAAAAGAATCATCGGTTCCAAATGGCCAACCTGAGTATGGAGTGCTTCAAGTGAGCTCTGCTGCGGTGCACACCATTTGTATAGAGGCCAAGTCAGGTCGAATATTTTGTGGTGATGCCAAGGGCGATATCACGGTATGGAGACGTACACCAAGTATATCAACACTGAGTTCCTATGAACGGATAAGGAGTATCCAAACGGGTCAAGCGAGTATTACATCGCTTCAGCTGCACCCTCGGAAGTCTCACTTGCTGGTCCACACGCAACCAAACGCACTTTTCCAGTACGAGCTGCGATCCTATCTCTTGTTGAACAAGAGCTACACCGGTGTGGTCTGCGAGTCCTTGCTCGTGAAAAGCACATTCAGCCCCGATGGCAAACTTGTGATTAGTGGCTCTGAAGACGGCGTTCCTCGGCTCTTCACGAGTCTGCACGGCCAGCAATTGCAGCGTGGTGTGTGGGGCTCTCACTTCTTCCACGGTTACCCCGTATTGGACGTGAGCTGGTCGCCTACGGCTCACATGGCTGCACTCTGCTCCTATGGTAAGTAGCTATGGTCTCTCTCGGCAATTCCATCTACACTATGCTTACTCACCCATAACGTTGTCTTCATGGTGTAGGTGGGAATAACCCGATTGTGGTGCTCTGCTCGTACCGAGATGATAAGGATGCTGCATACATGGACGAGTCCGCAACCAACACTATAGCGAACACCGCGTCAAACCTTCAGCAACTTGCAGTGGAAGCTTTCAGAGGAACCAACCAGCAGGAGGTGTTGGGTGGCGACCACGCCCAACGCCTTCAACGAGCATTGGAACGGCGCCAGCATCGTCTGCATGCTAAGGTAAGCTTCCTAACAGCCAGAATTTCAGGAATCAAACTTCCGATCGTGATTGATAATTGTGGTTTTGTTCCACACATGCAGTTGGCCCTAGAAGCTCAGGCAAGCAAGGAACCAGCTTCATCTGTTGCTGTATAGTCCACTATATGAACCGAACTACAGGATATTCGTTGAAACAATTGATGGTTGAACATGCAACCTCTATTTTCATGGGAAAAAAAACTATTTTTATGAGCAACAGAGCAGCTTGGCACCACCATCTACTACTTCTTTTTTGGCCCATACTCACACTTTTCGGCACACTGAGAAGCGCATTTCGGATGTCCGATCAACGTGTTAAGACTCATCACCGCAAGAACACTGAGGCTGTTCACCACTCGTCCCGGAGTAGCCTCGAGATTTTGACACTGGCATCACTGTTTAAAAAAACAGGAGGCCATCTAAAGGATGATGGAGGGAGAGCTACAGCATGGACTCGACAATCTGGTTGGGATAAAATCTTGGAGATATCGGCAGCTCTGCAGGATGGTGCGACGCCTATTCCGAAGACAGTCACGATGCAGACCATCTTTACGTCTGTGTTTGGTGTGAAATGGGAGCGGAATCATGTCGTGGCCATCGACTTGTCGGGAAACGGACTATCTGGAACATTTCCAGCCGAAATCATCCAACTACGCTTCCTCACAACGCTGAAATTGCGAAATAACCCGAAGTTGCGTGGCGCACTGCCTCAAGAAATATACTCCATGCCCCACCTGAAGTACTGCTATGTAGACGGCACCAAGGTGGAAAATTCGCTCCCGTACAACATCGCACACTCGTTCCAAATCACTCAATTGAAATCTGAAACGGGAAAGTCCGTCGGGACAGCGATTTCCACAGTGAGCTTTTGCACAGATGATGAACACACACCCAACCGTACCCGCTGGATAGCCGACATGACGGAGACCGAGATGTACATGGTGCACTCGACACTCAAAAAGCAGCACGAAGGCACCAACCCTCAAGCAGGACGCGCACAGATCAAGTGCACAGCAAGTAACGCCACTGGACCAGAACGGGCTGCTGCCGCCGTAAAGTTGCAGCGCATCTACCGAGCTCGCATTGAACGGACCAAATTCCGCAACTTCCTGCACTCACTTGTCGAGATGAAGGTCGACCCTGCCTCCGGATACGCATACTACGTCAATGCGAGAACAGGAGAAGCGACTTGGGAAAAACCGAAGTTTCTAGGTTCGGACACTGGTAGCCACACCGACGCTTGTATCGACAACTCAAGCGACAGCACGTCAGATGGACGAGACGTCTGGAAACCATACGATGATGGCAACGGCAACACGGTAAAGTGACTTTGATACCCTCAGTTTATCCAGGAACGCTCACTGATCGGTTCAAACTTTTTCTGTTGCCTATACCCCAGTACTATTGGAACAGCGTAACAGGAGAGTCGAGCTGGGAGCCACCAGCCTTCCTTAGTCGCATTTATGAAGAGCTGCGGGAACGCTACGGCTCCGATAAGACGGACGAAGAGCGGTTTGAGCTTTTTTTCCTGGATATCGATCGTGATGGCACAGGAGAAATTGACCAAGACGAGTTTGCTCGGTTGTGCGGCGATCTTGGTATGGCGTTGTCAGTTAAACAAATCCAGGAGGTGTTTCGCGAGCTCGACATCAGCGGCGACGGTCAACTTGATCGCCGAGAAATAGTGGCGTGGCTCACTCGAAACTACAAGTGAAGTACACCTTGAAGCTCAATTCCAATACTCAATAACAGTGTATCTCTATTCATCATCACAGAGGAGCTGCAACAACTTCTCGGAGTCAGCGATCGTGCGTGTCAAACCAATGATCTGATTACCACTAATCAAGTACGTGTCAGTGCAAGCACACTTGACTGAAGGTGGCTCCGAGTCGTCGAAAGTAGCGATATTTTCCGATCGGCGGAAGGTAGCATCGAATTCCACAATCACCGAGTAGCCAATTGCTTGAATGCTTTTCTCTTCGACGGAGACAACATCCAGGCATTGTTTAAATAATGATACGTACTTGATGATGCCCTGGTCACCGTGGTATGTCCCCCAGAATGGCATCTCCTCAGGCACTTCGGATTTCAGGAAGAAACTCGCAGAGGTCATCGGTCCCAGCAAATTGACATCCGGTACGACCAGGTATGGTCCGCCACGGCTCTTTGCCACACACTCAACCAGCGTCGTGTTGCCAGCTTCGTCAATATCGCTGAAGCTGTTACGCGACGTCCGTGTCCTGGTGACAGCGCACTGCATAGCCTCAAACCACCGCAATCTCGTAGCGTCTGACCGTGTGACGAAAGTCAAGGTTTCATCTTCCTCTCGGTGACCGTCAAAGACCTCGACCTGGAAGCCAAAAGCACCTCGGTCCGGCTTCTTTAGGCTCCGACCAAAAGCAATCCATTTTCGGGCGTTGCATACCACTAGCTTTTTAGGCCGTGATATCCATGTCTGCTTGTGTGCCATCAAAAATTGCTGGAAAAATGACGCTTTAGATGGAGAAGTCGCTTTGGATGCTCCGTTGCTCGGTGAGCCAGATGAAACAGCTGTAGCGTCCTGCAGAGTCAGTTCACAAGTGGACTTCTCAAACTTAAGGTGCACCTTAGCCCACTTCGAGCGCTTCTGGTAAGCATATCCGCTGACAAAGAAATCGTCTTCCTCGACATCAAAGGATGTCGACTCATCTGACTGCAAAATGTCGATAATCGACTCCGGGAACTTGCTCTGCGACCGGCTCTGGAACATATCGCTGGGATGCACCGCCTCATTACCCTGAGCCAAATTTTGTGACGATCCAAAGCCCTCTTTCTCCATTGGGAGCCGTCGAAATGGCTCTAGCTCTCGTGATAGATACTCACTCGCAGAGGAAGACGGTCGAGCAAGTAGGAGGCCTGTATCTGCGTCATCTTCACTCGTGTTCCGCTTCCTCGGGGTTCCATTGCGGGTTCCAGCGGCGGCAACTTGCAAGCCAAGCAGCGAATCATCCAGCGCGTCCATTCGCTGATAATGCGTAGCGACAAGCGATGAAGCAAAATCATTCCAGCCCTTCACATTGTTACAGAACTGGCGAATAAGTTCCTGCTGAAGCGTGGGCGAGCTGCAAATCTTTGCAATCTTTACTCCGATGATCGCCAGATGTGCGTCATATATGTGAGCCGAACTGTTCGTGTCCAGCTTGTGCATAATGAACTCCAAGATCGAGTCAGGCGAGCGGAACACACTTCGCAGGAGCGGGTTGTTCACACGTCCATTTGTAGATGGTCGATTCAGTAGGTTCAAGTAAAGCTTCACCAGTCGGCAATGCAGTATGCTGGCCTTGGGAAACTTCTCGAAAATATCCATTAGTGATGTTGCAAGATCCAACCGGGTCAATCGGCTGTCGATGCGGTCGTTCGACATTAGAATGACAACATCGAGCAACTCCACCACATGCATGACAAGCAATGTCGATGCTAACGGCCGATGGTTCACCACAGTCTTTCCTGACCTAGGCGAATAGCTGAGTGCCGGAGGCGTTATTCCCATATGCAGCGTGCTTCGTGCAGGTGGGGCGTCACGTTTCGCGGGCTTACTGGGGCTATCTTTTCCACTCGAACCAGCAAGCGAATCGAAATCCTCTCCGTCCTCTGTTTCGCCATCATCGGAGTCGCTATCACTGAAACAATCACGTGCAGCGAATTCTGATATCGTAGACAGGTGCTGGTGGTAGTTGATCGACGCACAAATTGTATCCAAAACGAGATGAGTCGGAGCGACGAACGCCTCTAACTGCGCAGAATCATGCGTAGAGAACTCAATAGCAAGCCGCAAAACGTCAATAACAAGAACCCTGGGAATACATGCTCCGTTCATGTGGTGGGCATCCAAAAAGCGTAGTTCTGCCATCCCAAGCTCTGCCAGTCGTGCAAGAACAGTCGAATTCTCGATTAGAGCGGCTAGCACTGCATACTTGAGCTTATGGTGCATGGCAGGGTCGCTAGGAGCCATCCTCGGAGGAAAGAGTTCTCGCTCAAATGGACCGACACTCTCGAATGACGCTAGCTGAATCTTCGTTTGGATGTAATACCGAAAGGTGTTTGGGAATTCGTCCTTCAGGATCTTTGACAAAATTTCTGCACATCCACTTATCCTTGAATGAACTGTAGAAGTCTTGTTCGAGGTAAACAACGATGGGGACAGCGGTGCCGTTTTGGACGAGAAAAATGAAGATGGTGATACCGTTGGTGATCCACCAATAGATGATCGTGGAGACGCTGACGACGTGGACGATACCGTTGACGTTGAAGACACAGAAGAGAGGGATCTCACTAATCGAGCCGGCACTTGCTCCACAATTCGCTCGACCAGGCAGCGAATAATCGGAAAATATTCAAAACCTCGACGGATTGAGAGGTGAATCAATCCATGCAGCAGCGAGGCAATATTTGGGTTGTATACATGTGCTGCTAGACGCGATAATAGCCACTCCTTCACCTCGTCTTCATTCTCGTCGCAGATTAATCTGTGCACCGCTGGAAATATGACAAAATTCTTGGTGATTTTGCACATATTAGCGACCAAGACGCCGTCAACTTCCACTTCATCATCCGTCACACTGGCTTCCCCATTCTCGTCCCCCTCGTTTTTCAATTTCGACCACAAAAACCGAAACAATCCTCCAAAAATCCGTTTCCACTCGTTTGCTGTCAAATCTTCAAGCCGCAGCAAATAGCCACGCGTCGCCGGATCTTCCAGCAGCTCTTCATCCTCGTCGCCACTCACACTGAAATCCGAAATGCTGCTATCCGAGCTTTCGAACCTCATACTCGCACGTAGACGTTGAATCCTCGCCATTTTTCTAGTGGACGCATTGCTTCTGAAGTCCATCATCGTCGTCATATTGGTCGGAGGAACACGAGTCGATGGCACTGCGAACCCTGTCAAATGACCACTCGGTTGTCTCGGTTCTGCCACCTGTTCTGCAACTTTTTCCACTCCTGCATTAGCCGTAGTCCCATTTCCCCCATTCTGCTTCGCCTGCTCCTGTTTTGGGTCTCCGTACCACGTCATGGCTTTCAGGTAAAATCTGAGGATGATTTCCGTTGCCACAAACGCCTGACGATATTTATCCGGATGTGGGTTTTGTGCAGTTGGGTCCTTTTCTTCGAAAATTTGGTGCATTTCACTGACCGACGTGGCGTAGGCGAAGACCTGTTTAATGGACTCTGGCTCCAGGAGCAGCTTCTGCACAGGAGAAAAGTGACCTCTCTCTCTCCGTTGCACGGTACTGAGCACTGTGTCCACGTCGTAGCAGCTGCAGAAGACGTTGTCGAGCGCTGGCGCCTGACGTAGCGCCTCGGCGTTGTGCAGAGCTTGGGAGGCCTTCAACGGGTCGTGCGCGATCTTGGCGAGCTCTAGTAGAGACAGCGACCTGGCCCACGTTGACGGCGGTAGGAAAGGGGCCGGACTGCCTCGATTAGAGGCCCCGACGGACCCATTATTTGCATTGCCATTTTCTGTGTCCTCGTTTGTGGCGAGACTGGAACTGCTGTCGTTGTCCGAGTCGGACTCGGTCTCGGCAGCGCACGTGCATTGGCGTGTGAGCTGCTGCGTGGAGGTCCCCGCGGCGCTCAGAGACTGCATCAGACGAAGTTGACGGACGGAGGACTTCGTCAAATGGAGAATGGAGAATGAGTGACCAGAGTTTTTTTTGCGGGGTTCAGTTTTTGGTATGTCAATTTGGTACGATACATACAACGATCAAGTCAAATTTGGTTATTGACAGGGCGGAATGTTTTTTTATGAACCGGGTTGGTAACGCTGCAACTGAGGCAAGGACGGTACCTGGGAGCAAAGTTGCATTCGGTTCCGCTGGCCACGATGAATTGAATTGATGAAGGTGTTTCTTTAAAGGGCCATGCGGCGGGGGTGGCTATTGCTTACATGCAAGCACAAAGCACAGGAGGCATATGGGGGCTTTCCAGCCCTTGGAGGGCTATCCCATCGTCGTCAGCCGATTGCCATGGGGTGAAGAAGGTGGTGACGACACAAAATGCAGCTTCGATACTCTACTGTATCGAGTCAGAAGTGAACCCACGTCGCTCCAGTAGTCGACAGAATCCAGCGATGGTCGGACTATCGTCGACTCAAAAGTGTCAGTGCACTTCTTGCAGCATACTCACGACTCGAAGAAATGTTATACCAGAGCATGGGCTCGGTCTTGTTACTTTTACTGCTGCTGTACATGTACTTCATTTACAAATTAAATGAAAATAGTTTGCCGCATTGGGTTGGTTCATTGCAGCTCATTCATTTGGTATTTTCTACCACGACTATCCATACTTGTACTATGGACAACAGCTTTCTAGCCTAGCTGCGTAGATCGCTGGTTGGAGTGCAATGTACACAACAAAATCTTCGGGACTATTATATTAGTACCACGCAAGTGTCCCTCCCACCCAAAAGCCACCCGAAAATGCTCTTTATCTCTGCATTGCACATACATGTACGTGGATGCCAAAACATCACCCGAGGACTCCGGTAAACGAAAATGGGAGCGGTAGTTGGGTCTTTACGAACTCCGAGCTCCATAGTGGTTTGAACGTACTCAACCGGATAGCAGTATCACTGCATTTGCACGGAACTGTTTACATACCTTACATCTAAGTCTACTCTGGAAACATGAAAACTGCGCACTTTGCCTGTTTGTCTACTGATTCCCCACGATCGTTTAGTTCTCCAGGGACACCATCTGCTCCATCACGCTGCACATACCCGATCCAGACGACGCGCGCTTCCGACGGATGTAGCCGTCCTCGCCCCAGTTGTCGCCCATGATTGCGGATCTTCAGACTCGTCGCGTCGCAGCCCACCGCCACTACGAGGTGGTCGAGCGCTGTAGTATCACAGCCCAACAGCACGCCACCAGTATACTGCTCCCACGCTTCGTTGCCGGCGTCTACCTGTGATGCCCATTTGGGTGTTGGTACAGCGGGCGCACGACGGAATGCTACCTTCCTCCGACGCGTACAGGAACGCGTCCTCCATGCAGAAACCGCTCTCTAGTATGTAGTTGAAAGTGTATTGCGGCGCGCCGTTGCAGCCGTGATTCTGTCGTGTTGCAGCTCACGAGCTGCTGCTCCGAGAGTTTGTTGAGCGCCTTCTGGCCACCGGCGATGCACTGCACGGACTCGACTGCTACGGCCGTGGCTAAGGCTCAGCAGTCACCACATTGACCCTGGTTCTGGATGGGCGACATGCACGCAGACGTTGTCCAGTCCCCAGAGTCACTTTGGATGTTGGCGATTGCCTCCTCGGTGGATGTCGGGGCAGCTGTGGTCGGGACTTTTGTCGACATGGGGACCGACACACTGCTGCTTCGTGGAGTCGTCTTCTTCGTTACAAGGCTCGGTGATCGTTGGGTCCCGTGACGCACGAAGTTTGGGCTGCGAGTGGCCGACGTGGCCGACATAACCGCCACAGGAAACTTGACTGCAGCCATGCTCACGCCAAGAGGAGTCGCATCACTCCCGGCGGCTTGACGCTGCTGGTGAGCTTGTTGAGCATCTTGGCGGTTGACATGAAGTCGTACTCCGTGCGGAGCTTGCGTGGACGAGAATGCAGGCGAGTGAGCATCCCGTTGCCCTGCGCGAACGAGTTCAAGATCATAGAAGCGAATTCCTTCTTTGTGAGGATGGAGTACACGACGTCGAGGGGAAGTTGGCGTCCGGATTGGAAGCCTGGGCCTTGTCGACATCTGCTTGCCCAGGACGAATCGCTGGCGTACGTCCTCGTCGTAGCAGATACCGAAAGAAATTGAATTGTTCGGCGCACTAATCAGTAATAAAGATTGCAATTTACAGCTAGACAATAATAAATATTGCCGCAATTTATATTGTATTCATCTTTATTTTACTGCGTCTACCGATCATTTGCACGGTTGAAACCCCTATACGAATCCACGCTCGGCTCCTCATTCCTCTGTTTCAAAGTCCATGATAGCGTCTTGCTGCAAGTCCGCTGCAGTTTGCATCCTATGAGAGTTTCCGCCTTAATGTGGTCACTCAAGCTCTCTCTTAGTCACTCATGTCCTGGTCGTGTCCAAGCTAGGAATCGATATGCAAGCTCTATTGATGGATTGCCTTGTCAAAGAGGTTTTGGAGCTTAATGCTTTCCTCCTCGGGTGAATGAATTACTTTGACATTTACTCTAACAAACAAGTGTGTAATCTTTCGGTTATCTACTCGACACTCACTCGCAGTGCAAAGCTGCTACATCCCAACCAGCCAGCAAAATAAAATATGTCGCTTGTCTCGCTCATTTTCATGGCATAGGTCACCCCCAACGTAAACAGATTAGGACCCTCAAAATCGGAATCAATTTCCTCCGACAAGTTCGGTGAAATTGTTGTAATGAGTTTGCAGAACGCTCGGCAATAAAGCATGGAAAGAGTGCTCCCGACTAGTAGTTTTCTGTCGGCACGAGTGGAGTGTCGTGAAAACCATCGCTGATGTCATCAGAGCTGCTGTGTGACGCCTTCGAGCGAGAATTTATTGGTGGAGCACCAGGTTCCATCCTGAGCTCTTTGTATATATTTATTGTCAATTATTGGGCCGATATCATATTGTATTGGAATCGGTTTTGTCTAATGAAGGTTTTTATTGCAAGCCTCATTATTTATTGTATTGCAATATTTTTCTCGACCTCTGCGTCGTAGTCTTTGGTGCTGCGGTCTTCTGATGTAGGCATCAAGCCTAATTTTGTGGCATTGGTCCATGCATTTTAACCTAGCTTCCTCCACTCAGTGTCGATGGCATCCTTCTCGATTAGATAGCGCTCATAGTCGATGTCCGCGTGCACGAGGCGAGCGGCGGCGCGAATGTGAGTGCAGCTAACGCACACGCGCAACACTGAGATTAACGTGGACATGTTCATGTTTGGTTGGACCGAGTATTGAAGATTACCAGTCGGTGGTAAATGGAGAAGTGAGCTTTCGTCAACACTGGTCTTCAGTGTTGTATCGTCCTGCTCCAGTCCACCTCTCCTTTCGGAGTTGCAGAACCCAAGGTGAAGGAGTCTATAGTTGCCTCCACGAGGTCGAGACGTTCTATAATAACATAAATCGACTCGTGAGTCTAGGATAGTTGTCCTACCGTGTTGGCAAGAAGGCTATTAGAAGACACGTTCTACGAGCCTGGGTGCTATTTCATTTGCTTGGCCTTGGAATCATTTGAGCGTCCATCAAGACTGGTCTTGACTTCTCTAACAACAACAAAAGCATGAGTCAACTCGTCCAGGTGGTCGGTCCTGTAACAGGGGCTCGTTCCCGACACGCGCAACAGTTACCTCAATGAATACAAACTGCGAGCTGGTTCGTGCTGTACTAGCTTGTGACGTCACAAGCGATCTGACACGACGTACAGCCGTAATTGAAGCTTCCAACAGTTTAATTTTTGAAAACACGGCGCCTTACCATATCTGACTTGGATCCCGAACTCTTTTCGGTGTCCCTTGTGTGTTGTATCCCAAGCTGGTCATGAGTCCATGTACCGTTATCATCACCGGAACAATCAGCAAGAAACCGCGCGCAATAGTCCTAATTGGTGTTCTCTGGATATTTATATCCAGAGTTCTAACCAGGATCGCTGATCCTCGCCAATCCTGTATAAATACATGAATAAATACTTCTGTAATATTTCAAAACTTATGAGCTTAATAAACCGTAGGTAAAACGACTGCAAACTAGATTAACTGTGAGACTCTATTCCAAAAAGGTGAAAGTTGACCCAGTCGGACAAGAACAACATTCATGCAACACAAATCGAGAAGCGACATTCGTGCTCCATTCACGTAACAATTCTCGACGAGGTTCTTACCATGGTAAGCTTACATGCATTCGCCAAAACTCCTAAACACGGTACTTGTACTGAAGTCGAGTTATAATAGTGTACAGTCGTGCACCTCGTTTTCGGCAGGGTGAACCAAATCAAACATCACAGGTGATAGTCTATGATAAGTCTGATTGACCTAAAACAATATCGTGAGGTATACAATATTCACGGATATCAGTTTATATGGGTGCCGAAAACGAGGTGCACAACTGTACTGATATCCAGAGCTTCCTGGGCAACGCACGGCATTAGTTTCAAGATGTTGAAACAGAAGTTTCAACGCTAACTATTTTTTGGGATCATCACTTGCTTTACGTTTACTGCAATTTTAGGATTCGTTCAATTTTACAGTTTTTCTTTGCCTTGCACAGCGTCAGCAAACCGAACAAACGATACACTGCGATGAACTCAAATACGTAGCCAAAGTAGCCCCTGCTCTACGAGTGTTTGTACCCGACGTTCGTATTAGTTGTTGGACAACTCGGAATTTGGGACAGAAAACGTATCAAATGTCGATGATCCCAAAATAGATTCCAAAGGAGGGCGCCTCCCCTTATTTCAATATTCCAATATTGGAACATCGACCTGCTCATTAATCCGAAATTTATCCTCGTTTTTTGTGCATTTTTATTGCCTAATGCTGTATTAATAGTAGAGAAAGTTAGTTTGTGGAATTTATTTTCTTTGGAAGAAGGAAAATCCAATAAAATAGAAAATGTGTATAATTTACGGATAAATTGCCGTGATTCCAAACTCACATTCCTATGGAATAATAATTTGAACCGTTATTCCAGTATGGAGGAGCTCGGTGATATATGCGACATCTGGCGATTTTTCAAATTCCAAAAGTCGCGTTTTTCCACAGCCTTGTTGTTAGAGAACTTTAGTTTCTGGAATAACGCGACTTTTGGAATATGAAAATGACCAGATATCGCAAAAAATACCTATCTCCTCCATGCGATATGCCACTGGAATAACGGCCCCAGTTGTTATTCCATAGGAATATGATTTTGGAATATGGCGGTAATGTATCCGTAAGTTATCCAAAGATTTTTTTAGGATTATATCGGATTTTACTTATTCCAAAGAAAAGGTATTCCACAAACTAAAGTTCACTTTGCGATTCTTCCAGGAGGATTTGCTGCGAACGGACGACTGAGCCCAGAGTATCAAGCATTAATGAGTGGTGAGGCACACACCCCACCGAGGGTGGCCGCCCCCCGGACCCTCACCCACCTGGGGCCGGCGACACAGGTGACCCCGGCCGGCACACCCGCGGAGAGGGATCTGCAGGAAATCTCCCCAGAGGACGAGGCCGGCAGATCCGGGGCAGGACGCAACCGCATCTAGAGCTACAGCGACAACGAAGTGGACTCCCGGAGGGACGGCACAGCTCAAGGCCAGCTTTCGCTCTGAACCGCAAGCGGATGAGGATAACTCGGCTGCGCTCCGCAGGCTCTATGACATATCCACGGCGGATTACCCTCTTCACGCTGATACTGCGTTACGGCAGTTAAGAGACATTGAGGTGGAAGCCATGGAAGCCATGGAAGCCTACGTCAGCAGACGATTGGAACTTCCGGCGCCACCCACTTTCTGAGCTGTACTGCGACAGGGCTCAAAAGGGCTGCGATGTTGGCATTCCATCAAGAACATGTGGAAGCGTCTCTCATTGCGGATGTCCCAGCCAATGCGAGACTAGGACACCATCTGGCGCGACAATATATCCTACGGGAACTCGTGACAGGGAACACTGGCGACGAGGCCGGGAAAAGCCACCTGAAGGAATTCATCAAAGCGGCCCAGAGAATAAGCTTCGATGGAGAACATACTCTCACGGTGGTGTTTATGACACGGAGAGCGGCGATGCAGTGGGATGGAGAGGTATTCAAACTGCGCGGATGCAAGCTGCAGCTGCAATCGGCTGGAATACCTATCCCAGGGGTTTGCTCTACCCCAATGCTAGCTCGACATTATGCACTACGTGTGTTGGGGACGGAGGGTCTCAATGAAGCTGGTCCAGGTATTTGGGGAAATCGCACAGGAGCAGGTACTGGACGTGCGGCATCCGGGCACTGCAGGTTTTCAACAAGCGGACAACGATTACTGGACGGTGATATTCACATCCATGACGTGTCCGGCGGCTTTACAGGAGGTCACCTCGGTCATTGTAGGAGAGATTACATGGACACCGCATCACTTTCAGCGTATCCAAACACTGCCATGCAGAAGGTGCTTTAATCCGCAGCACATGCGTCAATGATGCAAGGTGGCGGAGAGCAGAGTGGAGCGGTCAAGGGCGAAGAGGCAACGCAAATACGTTGGCACAGCCGGGAACTCTTTTCCTCAATTGCAGGACTGTCAAGACCTCGAGACGCTATACAATATGCTGAGCACCATCGTTGAGACACCCTTGCCGTCGAACAGAAATGGCTCCCCAGCTGCGAGGCCAACCATCTTACAAGCTGTGCCGATCCCGGACGCAGATGAGGAAGGAATAGCTGCAGTGACGGCAGCACCACCGGACCCCTCGGGTATGACAGTTGTACGACGACGCAGGCGCAAGCCACGGCGTGGGAATGCGGAACTCCATGAGGCCCATACAAATGTTCGGACTCCTCAGCCTCGCCAGCAAGACAATACACTTATGCTCTCTCTTTCAGTACCAGGTCAGACGATTGGCGAAGCTGCAGGCAGAGGGACAGCTGCAATTCGGTCAGACAGCAGTCAGCAAGCGCAAACTGAGCAACCGCTCTGCGCCAAGGGAAACTGCGGATGCACGTAGATACAGGCAGAATTTGGACGCTTACGCGGCACTAGCGGCGGATTCGGATGATGAAGAGGAGGAGGGGTCCCACCTACCGACGGAGAGTGACGGCTCGCTCCCAGACAACAGCCCCGTACAGGGACGACACCAGTCGGTTGACGTGGACTGTGACATGGAAACTAAAACGGAGGGTGGCTCACCACACGAGGTAGAGAAGTCAAACGCGGTCCTGGAGCATGAGAATGAGGCGCAGGCCGACTGCGACGCTCCGACGGACAGATTAATGCTGGAGCCACAAGTGAATATGCCTGACGTCGATATGGCGGAGCCAGACCCTGCCAACATCGAGGCTTACCCAAAGATGTCCATGCCTTTGGGGGAGATCGTAACGCCACAATACGGCTCCCCAACCCGACTTGAGGGACTTCCACGGCTCATCATCGGAAACACAGCCTTCACAGGAACCATACTGGCATACTCCATCGCCGGCTACGCCAGTACCCATGGAAATAGACGAAATTGTTGGGGAAACAGCTCCCGAAACGGGCAGCGATTGTGGAAGTGAGGGTTTTGTGCTCGAGAAGGTGGTTGCATCAAAGCAGACGAATCCTCTAAGCTATCACGAATGGATCAACTGCTTACAAGGTACCCCGGTGGGCATTCCTCCCAATGGACAATGCTTATTTTTGGCGTTCTACGCAACGAGCATCAACTTGCAAGCACAACAACTAACATTGACATCGGCGACGGTGAAAGCAGCGAACGGGCTCAAGAAGCAAATTCTGGACATTGTATTAGCGAATCTCCGATACGATGTGTAATTAAAGCTCATAGACCCCAAGGCTGAGTTACAACGGATGTACCCAGCAGATGAACCGCCGACATCGATGGAGGCCGCGGCAGCGGCGTTGTATGCACATTATGCGCATATGCGCACGGTGTCAGTGGCAACCCAAGTCCCCAGAGCCTTTTGGGCGGGACCACATGTGCTTCGAGCGATGGCGATTTACCTAAGGGAGCCGGTATATGTATGGGATGTGGCAGTGGAGGACTCCGCCCATGCTCAACAGTATACTTACCAAACCTTCACGATGCCAAACGGAGATAAACACGAAACGGGCATTGTGCTTGAACAAAGTGACGAACGAATTCGCGACCTCCTGGAGGAATGTTTTAACCAACATGTAATTCCTGTCATGCTGCTACTAAAACACAACGAAGGTCACTTTTACGGGATACAACATGGACAGCTTTTCTTCGACTGGCATGCCCAGCGCGGGGTTGCGATGAGGGAACGATTAGACGGTACATGCCACGCTCGGCATGCCACATCTCAAGGCCGATGGATACGACCCAGACTCGATTGCGACGGAAGCTGCGCTGGAAGAACAAGCGCTCCTGGAGGATATGGGTGTTGATTTCTACGCTAGTGGCTCGCAAGAAAGCGCGGTTTCAGCGGCCCCAGACTTGCACCACGTCCGACGTGCAGAACCACCTCCCAATGTGGCCGTGCACAGGGACGTCTACACACGATTATTAGGCCAGGCGGACGACACGGAGCGGGCTCTGATAGATCGCAAATACGCAAGCCGACTTCATCACGCAAACGATGCCGCGTTCGAGTACTGGAGAGGTAAAGAAGGGAAGATGTTCGGGATACCATCCCCAGCGGAAGGACAAAGACCGTGGATGGCATTAATAGGTTGGCTGAGCGCCTCACCACAAGCGATGAAGCATGTCCTCGCCTATCTCCCTTACCCAGAGCTCGCTATCCAGTGCAGCACCCCGGAGCAATTAGCAACATGGGGGGAGCACGAAGTTTATTCCCAGCAACTTCAAACCCTGGAGCGAATATGGATGGACGATGACAGCGATGACAGCGATGACAGCGATGGCAGAGTCAGAGAACTTTGTTTCAAATAGATAGAGAGGTGCAAACAGGCCAAGAGTTTAGCGGCGATGGAATTAGCGCGCGACGAATATCAGTGGGGTGAGCTGGGTGATTTGGTGGACGCCTCATTATTGCGGACAAGACCGCTCTCCATTCCCGTTGAACACTGGTACATCCTTCATGTCCTCTCGTATACGATTAAGGACTGGCATGCGACGGCGATGGGCAGAGCGGAGACGAGTGCTCGCGCCATATGGTACCTGGAGTATTCACAGATCCAATTGTTGTGTAATGCAATTGCAGACCACAATGACTGGAGCACTGCGATCCATCTTTCCCTCGGACTTGCACGAACAGAGGGCACTTCACTTACAGCAAAGGCTGTGGCTGGAGTGATCACGTCGGTGCGTGAGAAATAAAGGCGGCCTAGCCGTCCACACCCGGCGTGGCCAGGAGCAGGCCACGCTCTGGGAATTTTTCCTGAGCGGGGAAAATCGCTCCGTCGAGAATTTGTCAAACTCAGACGACAGCAAATAGCTCACAACAGGCTCTCCGGCAGTCAATCCCCCTATCATGATAATGCATGCAAACGGAAAACAATATGTCATCGGGAGGCGGTCACAATTGGGCTCCTCAGTCAAAATGTCAGAGGATTCGGAAGCAGCCCACACGAACGAGCGGAGTGGCTGGCTTCATATAAACGTCGGCATGGCACGGGCACTTTGATGTAGTTTTCCTTCAAGAGACGCACGTCGCGGGGGAAGACAAACAACGTATGCAAAGAGAACACGCCAGACAATGGGGCTACCGCGTGGGGGAGGGCAGTGCAACTCTCTCATACTAGGCAGATGGAACGGGCGCCTCAGCAGGAGTAGGCATCCTCTTACATCCGCAGAGTCAATTTGTGGAGGTACAGCCAGCGTTCGAAGACCACTGGTCCCCTCACTTCGTGGCGGTGAAAGCGCAGCTGGAGGGGCACCATATCTATTTGATGAATGTATATGCGCCGGTGGACGCGAGAGGTCGCGAGGCTTTTTATCGAACCCTTGGCGACATTGAGATACCACACGATGTCCAAGTGTACATCGGAGGCGATTTCAACTGCACCCAGCTCGGGCTGATCGATCGTTCTTATGAAGCCTACGCTAATGCGCATCAGTCTGCGGAATTCGCACAACTTATCCATAAGTGGGGTTTGTCGGATACCATAATCAACGAGATGCCAAATCCGAAGGACGACGAGGAACTACAGCACTTCCACAATCTACATCATACACATCAATATGTTGTGCCGGGTAGGGGCATGGCCACAAGCCGACTCGATAGATGGTACGTCAACGGGCTGGCTCTACCTTGGGTGGCGGCCACCTCCGTTGACCAAGACGGATTGCAGAGCGATCACCGAGGAGTGGTTCTGCACCTGCGCTCGCCGCAGAATCCTATTCGCATACATAAGGAGAAGAAGGTTTTTCCTGTACCAATTTATGCCCGAGAGAGGGCCGACAAGTTTGTAGCAGCAGAACTGGAGAAGTTATCCCACCACTTACAGTCGCCAAAGATGACAGCCTCACAGAGTGCTGTATTGTGGGAGGAGGCCAAAGCCGGCGTTGCACTTGGACTCATAAGGTTACAGACGGAAGCCAGGCGCAGCAGAACGAACACTTATCGGGGAAAAAAATACGACGCATGTATGGACGGCTGAGCCAGGCTATCGAACATGCGCGCGAGGAAGCAAAAATGGGAGAACACAAGTTCCAGGAGATGCTGCCGGCCCAAGAGAGGGCGACTGCTCTACAACAACAGATTGCAGAGACCAAGCGCGAATGGATGAGAACTAAGGCGAGAAGGCTCTTCCAAACCCATACGTGGAAGACCGGGAAGACAACAAAAGAGTTTTTCAAACGGATTTCCTGCAAATTCGGGGACAATATCATCCCTACCCTACACACTACTACAGGGGACACGAGCCGCAGACGAAAGCAGACTTACTAGCTGATGCGTGGAGTCCCATCATGCAAGGGACTCCAGCACTCGAGAAGAAGATTGCCCGAGTGGCGAACTGGATGGAGCCCGGCGATACTTCCGATACGGACATTTTCTCGGACTCAAACCTTATTACGGATATGACGGTGGCTGCAGCGCTTCAAGCGTGCAAGGCTGGTAAGGCGTGTGGACCTGACAGACTGGGAAACGACTGGTACCGAGCTTATGAGGAGCTTATCATCCCGATCTTGACGAAGCTTTACCAGCTGTGGTATGAGGCACAGGTATTTCCAACTTCCTTCCTAGAGGCGGACATTTTTTGCTTAACGAAAAGTGGCGAAAGTAGCAATCCGCTCAACTACAGACCGCTGGCGCTCCTGAATACGGATTACAAAATCTTCACTAGACTACTCACCACCCAGGTACGGAAGACTCTTTCCCGGAGGATCAGCGCATTTCAGAACGGGTTTGTCCCGGGACGCCTGATCCACGCGACACTCGACTACTTTGAAGCGGCCAAACGCATGGCGCAGGCTTCTCCAGACGAACGAGATTCGGTAGCGGTACTACTCGATTTTGCCAAAGCCTATGACTCGCTGGACCGTGACTATCTTTACCAGGTTCTCCGAAGACATGGGTACCCTGAACACTTCGTTCAAGTCGTTCAGAAATTACACGAAGGCACCACAGTCCGATTCCTTGCCAATGGAACCAGATCTCGGCAGGTCAGTGTTACCCAAGGTATTCGGCAAGGGTGCCCGCTGGCACCGCTTTTATTCATTCTCGCCCTAGAGCCTTTATACCAGCATTTGGAGAAAGGTACTGTTCACCGAGGCATCGCCTTAACAACGGAGCGGATGAAGATTGCGCTACGTGTTGCGGGATATGCCGACGATACCGCCATTTGTCTTAAAGGGCCGGAGGAGCTGGCAGTCGTCCTCAAGGTTATCGAGGAGTTTGGAAGTGCTTCAGGACTGAGGATCAATTGCAGCAAAATTAGGGTAATAGCCCTTCACCCGGACGGACTCAGCCCAGGCATAGTATGGGAATGGGAACTTCAATTGGTGGCTACGAAGGACACTTGCCGCTACCTCGGCATCCAAGCTGGGAGTCGCTCTTCGTCAACCAATATGTGGAAGCTGGCTGCTGCACAGATTCAGACCAGGATCAGACTTACCAGTCAAAAAGCTTTGACAGTGGACCAAAGGGCACAGGTAGCGGCGGCTGTGATCATCCCGAAACTTCTCTTTATAGGGAGACACGCCTGGCCTGACTCAACCCCAGTGAAGAACTATGCCAAGTGTATCCGGAATTACGTGTGGCACGGCATTTTCACAGACAACACGCGCACGCATACGACGTGGCTTGCTGCGCATGTCACGTGACTCCCTCGCAAAGATGGCGGGCTAGCTATCCCGGACCTCAGAGCAGAATTGCTCGCAATGGCGGCTTCTACAGTCTCTGGATGGGCACTGGCGGGATCTACCATAGATCAGGTCGTTGGTGACATCCTGTCCCCAGCGCTCGCGACCAACACCGCGCCCTGCTTCTTCGTGACTCCTAACTGCAGACAGCAACAACCCCCGACGTTTAGAACAGACCACACACTTCGGAGAACCGGGACCAAGATGATCAATTTGGCAGGGAAACCAGCCCCGGTATCCGGACACGATGCAGTGATCGCAGCATTAGCTGACTTTGTCGAATCGGTAATACCTGAGCATCTCAGTTGGGAAGATGGAGCCTGCGAGCTAGACCTCAACTTGCTACTAGGCGGCGAAACGGCGCAACAACGCAACTTCCTCCGCAGCAAGTACGGCCAGACCTGCCAGGAGTGGCTACCATATGCGGAGGTCCGGAATATGTTTACCTGGGAAGACAATCAGGTCCCGATTCAATTCGAGCTCCCACCATGCTTACAGGCCCCCGGTAAACTTGTGGGCAATTTCATAAGCTGGGAACTGGTGCGGACAGGTAGAGTTATCATTCGAAAGCGAGACCATGTCAGAGGTGATGACGTGAGAAAGCTACTCATTGCCGTCCTCTCCTATTACCCTGACATGATCTGTGGACTCTCTCCTAGAGACGAACTCCGTTTGACGGCGGTCCGCACCGATCACCCCCTGGCCGTCCGAGCGCTCACCCAACGGGATCAAACTGAGCACAGAATTCAGCTCCAGATTATGACGTCCTCTGGGGAGCCCCAGCTAATGCGGACCGCAACATCCAGCGACGACGCAACTTCTCTCCTCAACGAGTACGCGAACGGCGAAGTATACATAAGCATATTTGGCCCCACCCGAGAATGGCGAGAATGGTCTGCCTGAGGGTCAGAGGCGCTGGAAACAACCCCGACATGTCTACAAAAAAGCAGCCCTTGCGGTATCGCGGAGACACGGCGAACAAGACGTGGAGGGGCGTCATCGAGCTTGGAAGAACAGTCACCCGATACTGGTGGCAGCGCTCGACAAGGTGCTATGGAATGACGTTAGGCGGATCACGGGTGCTTCCCCCTGGGGTGAACAGACCCTCTACCGACTCAAACTCAGAGCATTTTCAACGTGGGATTCCACTAAAGGCGAACCGGGTTGTCCAATTACAGAATGCCAACAAAGAACGGCGGACACAGGCCATACATTTTGGGACTGTGCTGGAGCTTCTCAGCTGTGGACAGTTTTCTATGCCCCCTGGGAAGCGTTGGGACTCGTCTCGACGAGATCGAGAATCACAGCGACTTTCCGGCTAGAACTTGAACTGGTACCACAGGGAGTCTGGAATCTGATGGATGCTACATGTCACCACGAATCGAAACAACTACGGGAAGCGATCAGTGGACAGGTCTACACGACGCTAAATGAATGCTGGAGAGTTGGGGTAGTTGAGACCCAAGCCATTTGGAGACGACGATGTTTGTACCAGGACGAGACAGAGGACACTACAGCGGAACGAACGGCTGCTGTTTTGCATGGAAGGCTCCGACACGCATACGCAACGATTCGCACATTCTATAATACCGAAGGGACACCTCGACATCGAACAGAAGCGGCTCAACTAAGCTATCAGGCATTGACACAGCAGTCGGCGGAGATCGCTCAGATCCCGCAACCGACGCTCCAAAAAGCACAGCACCTCCTGCTCTTCGACGGGGGCTCACGAGGCAACCCGGGACCGGGCGGAGCCGGAACAGTCATCGTACGAATTGGCGGGATCAACGGATTGAACACAGTAGTCTGGATGGCCAGCGTATCTTACGCATCGCATACAACCAATAACGTCGCCGAATACCAAGGGCTGCTCAATGGGCTCCGCTACGCCCTCCGAAGCAACTTATACGGGATACAAGTAGTTGGTGATAGCAACCTCATCATCACCCAACTTAAAAAGCGACGCACGCCGCATGCGAGGCACTTGCAAGGACTCTACTCGCAATGCAAACAAATCGCGGACAGGCTCATGATCACAAATTGGTCACATCATCTCCGTCAGTATAACCGGACGGCGGATGTGCTTGCTAACATAGCAATGGACACGAAAACGAGCAAACAGGTAATGCCCCAGGACATACCTACATTGCCGCAAAGATGGACTACAGCGATTACGTTCCTCCAAGGGAACATCAACCAATGGCTCTACAATCATCCGGATCAGGAGGCGGACAGCCGGGCCTCCACTACAGTAAGAGTACCGTAAGCTCGGTGCATTCGCTAGCACACACGTGTAGCTAGCGCAACATCCGCGGATAAATAAGCTTCGGATGCATGGGCATTAGCTTGGTCGTTAGGTAGACTAAATGACTGCAATGAACCTCATCTTAGAAACGAAACAAACTAAAGTTCTCAAGTATTGGAACATCGCCCTGCAAATTATTCGTAATCCATCTAGATTTCGTGATTTTTCCTTGTTCTAATGAAGATAGTCCAACAACTAAAGCCGTGTTCGACTTGTTTGCCTCGAACCAACTCCTATGGGAAAACCTCGAAATACACATTCTTGGAGCTGGTTTGCGGAATTTGGCCCCCCCCCCCCCCCCCCAAATTTCGGATCCAACTCCTTCGGGGTTTTCTGTTCGACTTGGTCGAATAATAGCTGGTTGCTTATTTTTCGGAACCAAACCAGCAATTCAGCCCACAAACCAGCTATTTCGCCCAAAGTCGAACACCCTAACGTTCTCTAATATCTTGGAATTGCAGCTGTACGCTGCGTCAGAAAAACCTCACCGACAGAGAACTCCTGTTGCACGGTCCGGTACATTTTATGGCGCCTCTGCATTCATTTTATAGAGACACCCAGAGCAGTCTTGATGGACGCAAAAATGATACGACCACGTAAAAAATTAACAACAATCGTCATGGAATCACGAGTCGAGCTAAGTCAGAACGCTGGACTCAGATCTATCATATACTCTACTCACAATTCATCACTCCTCCATTTACCACCGGCTGAGCTCATCCAACTCACCCACACCAAGTTCGATCTACCAAGCATGAAAACATTAATCTCGATGCGTGCAAGTACGTTATACATTCGCGCTGGCACCCACCGCCGCTCGCGATATCTATGTTCCGTGCAAATGTATATTGAAAATGCTTGCCGGTAGAGTACATTCAACACGCTTTGGAGCTCTGAGTTTGTATCCCTAACAAAATTTCCAACGGCGTCCTACGCTCCCATTTTCGTTGTTGTGGACTGAGGAACATTGATCTCGTGTTATGTTTGACGTGGTGACCTCGAAGCATTTGTCGTGTACATCCAACTCGAGTTTAAACACTATCTAAGATTGAATGGCAACCGACTAAGATACCACTAAATTTGTCTCTTCCGATTTTGTCTGCTGCGGGAGCACACAAAGAGCTTACTTATCCGTTCTCGTTTTCTTATCGTACTTTCAGTGAAAATCTTTCGCACACCAAGGCCCGGCGTATCCACGGCACGAACTCTCTATCATCGCGCTCATCAGTCCTTTCGTGTCAGTCTTCAAATTTTCGCTGGCTGTCATCGAAGTCGGGCGCACAATCGATTGCGAGCCCTCTTGTCAAACGAGGTGGTAGTCGGCTCATCCTTACTAAAACCAAGTCAAAGAGGGGGATGCGCGCACGTCAAGGCCGCAATCACTCGACACTTTGCTTATGCGCCACGTTGCGCGCCGGTCGCATTAACACGATGCACTGCACCAATCTCATTATTCAATTTACCTCTAGAGCGGCAAGTTGATACAGTCTCTGAGTCGGGCACCACCAAGGTCTACTGGCGAGAAGACATTTCAAGCGATGGAGGACAAGGTGACCCACATGGGTCCCGACACTCTGACGTCAGGCAAGGCCATGATGGCCAACGGACCCAATGCTCTGCACAGCTACGTGGCCGAGAAGTTCGAGGCGGCAATGGGACGCGAACTGCCGCAGATGGAGGTGCGCTACCACAATTTGAGCGTCACGGCGAACGTCGCGGTGACCGGCAAGATCACGGCTGAGTCGGAGCTGCCCACGGTGTTCAACACCATCAAACGCAGTCTGGCTAAGTTCGCGTGGAACAAACGCGTGGTGCACAAGGAGATCATCAAGAATGTCAGCGGTGTGTTCAAGCCGGGTACCATCACACTGCTGCTGGGTCAACCGGGGTCGGGCAAGACCTCGCTCATGCGAGTGTTGGCTGGGCAATTCCCAAAGAGCGGTCATGTCGAGATCGAGGGTGACGTGACATACAACGGTGTACCGCGAGAGGAGATCACTAAACTGCTGCCTCAGTTTTCGGCCTACGTGACGCAGTTCGACAAGCACTTCCCCAAGCTCAGTGTACGGGAGACGCTGGAGTTCGCTTATGCTGTTTGCGGCGGTGGCATGTTGAAGCACACGGAGGAGATGCTGAACCATGGCACACCTGAGCAGAATGCCGAGTCGCTGGAAACGGCACGGAAGTACTTCGAGAACTTCCCGGACTTGGTCATCGAGCAGTTGGGGTTGCACATCTGCCAAGACACCATCATCGGCAGTGGCATGCTTCGCGGCGTGTCTGGCGGTGAGCGAAAGCGAGTGACGACGGGCGAGATGGAGTTCGGCATGAAGTACATGACGCTGATGGACGAAATCAGCACGGGTCTGGATAGCGCGGCAACCTTCGACATCATCACCACGCAGCGCAGTATCGCCAAGTGTCTGCACAAAACGGTTGTGATCGCGCTGCTACAGCCTGCACCTGAAGTTTTCAACCTGTTCGACAATGTGATGGTGTTGAATCAAGGCGAAATTATCTACCATGGTCCTCGAGACCAGGCGGTTCCGTACTTCGAGAGGCTGGGGTTCGAGTGTCCTCCTCGTCGTGACGCTGCAGACTTTCTGTTGGACCTGGGCACGAAGATGCAGAAGAAATACGAGGTGGAGCTGCCTGTTGGTATGGACAGACACCCTCGTCTTGCCAGCGAGTTCTCGGAATATTGGCGCCAATCGCCCCTGTATGCCGAGCTAATTGGTGCGATCGAAGCCCCGCATGACCCGGAACGTTTGCAGGATGTTGAAGAGCACATGAAAATAATGCCGGAATTCCGTCAAAGCTTTTGGGAAAACACCAAGGTCGTGACTGCGCGTCAGTGGCAGCTCACGAAGCGCAACAGGTCCTTTATCTACGTGCGGGCGTTGATGGTCGTAGTCATGGGGCTGATCTACGGAAGCACGTTCTATCAGACAGATCCGACGGATGCGCAGATGACCATCGGCGTCCTGTTTCAGGCGACGATCTTCATGAGTTTGGGTCAAACAGCGCAGGTTCCGACGTTTTACGAGGCGCGTGAGGTTTTCTACAAACAGCGATCTGCTAACTTCTACCGCTCGGTGTCATTTGCTATCGCGAACTCGTTGGCGCTGATCCCACAGGCCATCGGGGAAAGTATTGTCTTCGGTTCGCTGGTCTACTGGATGGCTGGACTTGTATCGCACGCGGGGCATTTCATCATCTTCTTGATCATTATGGTGTTGATGAACCTCGTGTATGCCGCCTGGTTCTTCTGCCTGACAGCCATTTGTCCGAGTTTCAACATCGCGAAGCCGATGTCAACGTTCACCATTGTCATCTTCAACCTCTTCGGCGGCTTCGTGATGACAAAGAACGTGATGGCCGACTGGTTGATTTGGGTGTACTACTTAGTTCCGGATTCCTGGGCTCTTCGCGCTCTGTGTGTGAACCAGTATCGGTCGAAGACGTTTGATGTATGTGTGTACGAAGGTGTGGAGTACTGCTCTGAATACGGTCTGACCATGGGCGAGTACTTGTTGAAGCAGTATGCGGTGCCGTCAAACCACGACTGGGTGTGGACTGGAATTGTTTACATGATTGGTCTCTACATTTTCCTCATGGCGGTAGGAGCGTTTGTGTTGGAGTACAAGCGCTATGATGGTCCTGCGAATGTGTCTCTGAAGCCCAAACACGAGAACGCTGATGAAGCGACCAAACTGTCGGGCGACTACGTTTTGGCAGCAACTCCCAAGCATTCTGGGACTTCGTCAGGATCAGGTTCGGCAACACCTGAGGTTGTGGTCGATGTCACCGTGCGCGAGAAAATGTTCGCACCCGTGACAATTGCCTTCCAAGACTTGAGGTACTCCGTTCCGAAGCCCGGTAGCCCCAAGGAGTCACTTGAGCTGCTCAAGGGCATCAGTGGCTTTGCTGAACCTGGTTCGTTAACGGCATTGATGGGATCTTCGGGCGCAGGGAAGACGACATTGATGGACGTGATTGCTGGCCGCAAAACCGGCGGTACGATCACAGGCAAAATCCTGCTGAACGGCTACGAGGCGAACGATCTGGCCATTCGCCGGTGCACAGGCTACTGCGAGCAGATGGACATTCACTCGGACGCGTCAACGATTCGAGAATCACTGACTTTCAGTGCATTCCTTCGCCAGGACAGCAGCATTCCTGACAGCAAGAAGTACGACACGGTGAACGAGTGCTTGGACTTGCTGGACATGCACGAGATCGCAGACAAGATTGTTCGCGGTTGCTCGCAGGAGCAGATGAAGCGTTTGACGATCGGTGTGGAGCTTGCTGCCCAGCCGAGTATTTTGTTTTTGGACGAGCCGACGAGCGGTTTGGACGCTCACTCTGCCAAGCTGATCGTGGACGGCGTCCGCAAGGTGGCCGACAGCGGGCGTACGATCGTTTGCACGATTCACCAGCCTTCGTCGGATGTGTTTTTCCTGTTCGACCACCTGCTGCTGTTGAAACGTGGTGGTGAGTCGGTGTTTGTTGGTGAATTGGGCGATCGGTGCCATAAGCTGGTGGACTACCTCGAAGCGATTCCAGGCACGCCGCCATGTCCCAAGGACCAGAACCCGGCGTCGTGGATGCTGGAGGTGATCGGTGCCGGTGTGAGCAGCACCTCGTCGAACACGACGGACTTTGTGAGGTGCTTCCAGGAGAGCGAGGAGAAGCGTATTTTGGATGATCAGATGGACCGACCTGGGCTTACTCGTCCGAGCCCGAACCTCCCTGAGATGATGTTTAAGAAGAAGCGCGCTGCAAGTTCAGTGACGCAGATGCGGTTTTTGGTGAAGCGTTTCAACGACCGCTACTGGCGCACACCAACGTACAACATCACGCGGTTCGCGATTGCACTTGGTCTGGGAATCCTGTTTGCCATTGTGTTCGCGAACAAGTCATACGAAACGTACCAGGAAATCAACGCTGGTATCGCGATGGTGTTCATGACGTCCATGTTCAACGGTGTGATCTCCTTCACGGGTACTCTCCCCATTTCGTTTGCTGATCGTGGTGCGTACTACCGCGAACGCGCTTCACAGACCTACAACTGTTTGTGGTACTTCGTGGGCTCGACGGTGGCTGAGATCCCCTACGTTCTCTTCAGCAGTGCATTGTTCACTATAGTCTTCTACCCTTCGGTTGGCTTCACGGATGTGCCGTCAGGTTTTATGTTCTGGATCGCGAATGCGCTCTTCGTGTTGATGCAGACATACCTGGGTCAGTTGTTCATCTACGCGATGCCTACGGTGGAGGTGGCAGCTATCCTCGGCGTGCTGTACAACTCCATCTGCCTGGTCTTCGCAGGATTTAACCCTCCGGCAGCCAGCATCCCGCGCGGTTACCATTGGTTGTACCTGATCACGCCGCAGAAGTACTCGATGGGCCTCTTGAACTCGCTGGTGTTCACAGATTGCCCAGAGCTGCCGACGTGGAACGACGCTACTGGTGAGTACGAGGGTGGTAGTGGCCTGCTGGCCTGTCACGAGCTGACCAACGCGCCAAGCTCGCTTGGCCACACCACCGTGAAGGAATACGTGGAGTCGAACTTCGAGTACAAGCACTCGCAGATCTGGAGCAACTTTGGCTACATGTTCGTATTCATAGTAGTGTATCGACTGTTTGCTCTGCTGGCGCTGCGCTTCATCAACCACCAAAAGAGATAAGTCGAAGGAAGAAGCTATTTTGTGGTGTATGCACAAAAGAACTCGTAATAATTCCTCATGAAATTGTTTGCCACAAAGTGTCGATTCCTCCGACTAGATTGATTATTAGAGGGAGCCCCCGTATTTGGCAATTCCCTAATCAAAGTCTACTTCGAGGTCCTCTATTGTGCGTGTTGTTTCAGGCAGAGTAAGTAAGCAATCTACTGGTATGAAAGAGCGTTCCATCGCGCTCTGTTTAACCGCAACGGCTTTACGTCTTGACCGTCAGCTGAGCTGCCACAGTCACATTGACATTCACATCATCTCGGCAGCGAGTGGCAGCGTTGTACAGAGCCCACGAGCGCGATAGCCCATTATCCATCGTCGCATTCTTCAGGTTGCGCAACGACTCCATCGGGTTTATCGTCGCGGCGTTCACAAGAAGCAACGACAACCACGTAATCGTAGTGTTCATCTCAACAATAATCGGTTCCTTCGAAAGAATGTCGTTCCACTCCTCCGCGACGAATTTCGAGGTACGCGCCAGCTCGTCGATTGGCGACACCGGAATCATTTGGACACCGTGGATAGCGTACTTCTCGTCCAAGAACCACGTGTTGTAGAAAACCTTGTTGTCGAAGAAAATGCCAGTGATGTGGTTGCGGACAATCTCGGGCGGGTGGACCGTGTTGTCCGAAGTCATTAAGAAGTAGGTGCGAATCGCATGGGCATCAAGACGAAGCATCAAACTTCCGAGGTCCTCCACCGCCTTGTTACCTGTAACTCGGCCCCACAGTGTCATACTGTAGTATCCTCAGACGTACTCTCCTCGTCCTTGCCGTTGTCAATCGATGTCACGCCATGAGAGTACGAGTGACCCAAGTACCACGAAAAGTGACGGAAACGGGGGAAGTATGTGTTGTCCGCACTCGGGTTCGCCACGTCACGCAGCATCGTCCAGATGACTCTCCAGCTCTGGCATGCGAGACCAGCTCGGGTCGAGGTGTTTGAGAATAGCCGATGCCGTCACGAAGTAGCCGTAGTGGTAGTGGTGGTCGTTGTACATGCCGTTACCGAAGTCCTCGCAGATGCTGCCCGTCATGAAGATCGAGCTCGAGATCAGACCACGGTACAGCGTATCATACATGAGCGGCGGAGACAGCGAGTTGTTCAGCACCGGCTCGATCATCGTTTCCAGTCTCTCCAGACAATAGGTCAGCAGCGTCGTGTCCGCGCCCACCACCGAGCTGTCCGCCGCCATCAGACGCAACGACGCGTACTTCTGGAAGTACTTGCCGTTGAAGTACCAGCTATCAGCGTCCCAGTCTGACCAGTTACCGATGAGTCCTTCTGCAGCGTTCTCAGCATGTCGGTCTCCAGAACCACCCACGGCGACGGCTTACGGGCAGGATAGAAGTCTATCTCGAAGTCCGCCTCCGGTTCCACGAACGACCACGTTGGGTTAGTCGTCACCTGACCAACCATGAGACCACGGGTAGCCGAGTGCATCACAGTAGCCCCTCGACTAGTTGTCGTCGTTGGAGAGCCGCTCATCGAGTCGACCTGGTGCGGCAGCGCGAAGTGCAACAGACCCACCGATTCGCAGGTACTGCCTTCAACGTCCCAGTGCAGCGAGTAGCCCGTGCGCGATTCCATCGACACACTGCCGCCGATCACCATGCATGACGCGAATTCATCGTGCACGGCATCGTCAGCTGCGTCTTCTGGCAGCAGCGCCACTCGGATCGTGCCAGAGAACCCACCATCCGCCACGAGTGATGAACCAGAAGCGTTCGCCGAGAAAACCACCGACTCCTCCACGCGGAACGAGATGCTCTTGTCACTGGCGTACAGCACCCACGTCTGGCTGTTGTTGAGGTGGGTGACGAACTTGCCCGGCGCTGAGTCGTCCACGAAGGTGATGTTGTGCTCCGTGTCGATGCGCGGCGTGAGTCCGTCGTACTTGGCCGATACGAAGGCCATGCCGCTCGCTTCGTCGCCCGTGCGTAATTTGGCACCTCCTTCGTCCCATTCGTAGACCTCATACGTCGGCTCGTATGTGAAGAACTCTTCCGACGACAGCGTCAAGTCATTGTGGTACGAGTGGTTGTAGTATTTCACGGTGCCGTTGATTTCAGGTGCGATCTCCCGGTACGTGTACGAGTAGCAGGTCTGCAGTCCGTAGGGTGCCTCACGCGGCAGCTTCACCGCGTACGGGTTAGACCACGCGGCATAATTGGACACGTTCTTGAGATCCGTGACGTGGATCAGGTTGCTCCACCAGTCGTTGGTCGGAATGGGCTGGTTGAGAGCTTCTTGGGCGACGTTGATGATCGGCACGAACTTCTCGAGGCTGCCATTGCGCTCAAATAGTTCCTCGGACGGTCCGTCGGTACCGAACGGCGCGAAGTATCCGCCACTCGACGAGCCCTGCTGAGCACTGGAGGTGGTGGCTGAGGCGTTGGGGCTAAGCGCTCCGACCAGCTTTTCGGTGGCGGTGTCCAGCAGAAAGTTGTAGCCTCCTTCGACATCAGCGTCAGCGAGCGTTGCGGCAACACGACGTACAGTAACTGCAACTACGGCAGCCTGTAGGAACGAGACCAACTTCGTTGTACCCGAGCTTGGTTCTTTTCAACAATAGTGAAGGTTGAGACAAATTGGTGAGGAGGGACTGTGCACTGAGTGCGCAGTAGGCGGCTAAAGCGAAAGTGAACTGCGATTGAGTTGGTGACGGGGTGATCCCATTCCGTTCGGGATGGATGCTGGAGGCGCACGGCTCATGCGTTGCAAAGCCAGAGTGTCAAGGAACGCGTTTTGGCCTGGGGCGTTTGCGGCGAAGCGTGCGGTTAAGTAATACCCGTCGCCTCTCTGCTCTTTTGCGATGGTGCTCAAGTCATGCTCATGATTGGCGATATGATGGGGGCCTGCGATATAATTTACATAAGTACACACTATCCCCTTGGGAGTAATCCCCAGAAGTGTCATACCCTCTCAATAGGAATACGAAAGCAGTTCCCGATGACCAGCAGCTTACAAGCTCAAGTGAAAATTCCCTCTCACCTCTCAATTGTCAAAAGGACAGCGAATATGTCTATTATGAGGTGCTTAACTATGTGAAAGTCACAGCTGTACAGGGCGTCCGAAGAACTCTAGCAAAGACATCTGCTGCTTGCGCCTGCCTAATTCTTCCCGAAGCGTGCGTTGCATCGCTCGTAGTTCTCCCACTGACCGGTCCGACAATCCTGTAGCATTCGCCCGAATGAATAGCTTACCAGATGCTCCTTGATCTCTTCAGGAGCAAACTTTGCCTCATAAGCTTAATCGTCTTCTGCATCTTGCTCGTCCGGATCACCAACTCAAACTCACCAACGGCTGCAAGCGTTGCAACCTCACTGACTGACCAGCTACAACTGAGCTAGCCGATAGCACGACTAGTTGTTGTGAGCGATCTCCAACAGCACGAGTGGTTGCATCGAGTGTGCTAGATATATGGTACAGTACTCGGCGTTGGTACACCCCGCGATAGGAATCCCCTTGGACAGGAATAAAAAGTGGGTTCCCAACGCTATGCCTACCGAGGCGATTGTCTGATTAAACCATCAAATCAGCAGCAAGTAAAAGCAGGTCGCAGAAAAGTCAAATTATTCTAAACGAGGGTGGCGTAGAATAAATCGGGCTCGAGATATATTTGGCGCAGTAAAAGTAGCGGTTATTCCCGGGTTACCGTATTTGTGGTCATATTGTGTAGGAACCACATAGGGACAAGAAAGCAACAAATTCTAACTTCAAAAACATAAGACTTCGTTATTAACGCTACTCGGGCAAAATTTGGAAATGCCGGTCTAAAATAGCATTTGTGATCATGTCGGAATGAACCGATCAATCAGTAATCTATGTATTATTGTAAATTCCGTGCCGATTGGCTGGACGGCCCCAATACAATTCTCGTCATTTACGGGATGTAGATTCTTGGGATTTCACTTGAGTCCGATTTCGTACTTATAAATTTCTCATAGTGAATTGAAGTGATTTAGTCGATTTGGGCGATTCGTTGGGCGGTTTCGCCCTGTCGATTCAAAAATCCGTGCGTGGAAACTTCGAGCAGAACCCGTAATACGCTATCGCGGGAACCAAACGATCGTGTAGGGTGTACTTAGAAACCTACGTATAAGCTAAGGCATAAAGTACGATATATTATTACCGGTATTAATAATACCACACCTACAGATAAATCGGGCTTGTGAGCACTCAATCCAAGTTGGCGCCCAGTTTTTACACTCCATTTATTTTATTTCGAGCTCTTATGATTTTAATCGAGCTACGCTACTATGGGATTTCCATAGTACGGTAGCATAGCATGCTCGGCTGTAACCACTTATACGCCCAGAAGACTCTTCCCTCCTGAGTAACGACCACAATATCCAGTTCCAACGCCATCGTCGTCGCTACTCAATTGATACTGGCGATCACCTCTCTGCCTGGTGGTTCGCCACACACTTTTGTGTGATAAACCTTAGAAATAGCAATTATGTGGGCGACATTAGAAAGCGAGGCGGTTGTACCACCAATGTGCCAGCTGAAGTTGGGGAGAAGCCCGTTGAAGGTGGCGAGGGTATAGTGAAATCAAGTAATCCGTTTCCTATATTTAGTATTTTGCTCTCATTGGCCGAAATGAGCNCGATATACTACCGTGTTTCATAGAAAAAGTACGAAAAAATAAATGGCTACACGCGGGTAGTTAACTGAGTAACCGGGAAATTTTTTTGGCCTCATTCACAAATTTGAAGGGGCTCCCATGCAAGTTTTGCGTACGTGAGCCCGTTACAAATCTCAAGTGACTGAAAAAAACAGTGGAGCACTTACGTTAAAATCGGCTGTACCCATTTTGGATTTCGCAAAAACATAGCCAAAATTCAAAAAAATCAGTTGATGTCCTTTTAGAAATGCCGGAGGCCCTGTTAGCTTTCAGCCCTGTTGGTTGAAAGAATTCAGATTATCGCATATGATGATGACCCGACACTTTTGTTGTGAGGCAAGCAGAGTGCGGCAACTTCTACAGGTGTTGGAGCAGTTAACACCAGAGCTTCTCTGGTACTTTCGACGTCTACGTCTACCTCGATCTTGATCTTGATGCGAAGCTGATGGAACTGCCGCCGTTGTGCACCTCGCTGTATAGATGGCTCGCAGCATCATTACATGTACTTCGTAGAGAGCATGTTCATCAGCGCACCCCCGATTCAATGAACACGGCGTCGCAATCGCTGACCTTTTGACGACATTCCATCGCCTTCGGCAATGAAGATGAACGGAAGCGAGCGATTGCAACCGCGTGTTAAATGTGCATGGTCCATTGCGACTGGGAGCAAACAACTTGACTGTTTCTATGCGCGAGAGCTGTAGCAACGTGCTCACTCAAACATCGTTAGCCGATAAGCATTTTTATTAGTGGGGCACCTTCCACAACGTGTAGCCTACATCCCTCCACTGTTGAGGAAGATAGCTAGCTACTACCTCGAGTTTATCTCTGGGTGTGGTTGATGTAACGCAGCGAGAACACAGCCAGCACACGGAAGATGCCCAGCACCACGAACACGTAGCCGAAGTTCGCCCAGATCTCGTCGTACTTGTACTTGAACACGGACTCCACATAACCCTTCACGGTGATGTGGTCGATGGTCACAGGCAGATCAGTCACAGGCTGGCAGCCGATGTTCGTGCCGACATTCTCGTAGGCGCCCATCGTTTCATTCCACGTCGGTTCATCCGGGCAGTCACAAAACACCAATGCCATTAGGATGGCCAGCGAAAACCTCTGCGGTGTGATTGTGTAAAGCCACTTGTAGCCGCTTGGGATGGACGCTGATGGTGGGTTGAAGCCGGCAAACAGCAAGAAGATCGAGTTGATGAGGACACCAATAATTGCCGACACCTCGATACTCGGGAACGCGTAGATCAGCACTTGTGCGAGATACGCCTGCGTCAGCACGAAGAAGGATAGGTTGATCCAATACAAAACGCCCGAAGCGAACGACTGAAAGCCAACCATCGGGTAGAAGATCACCGTGAACAGCAGACAGGCAAAGAACACGTACGGAATCTCCACCACCGTTGAAGCCACAAAGTACCACAATGAGTTGTACGTCTGCGATGCACGTTCGCGGTAGAACGCAGCGCGATCCAAAGCAGTGATAGGCAGAGCGCCAGTAAACGTTGCGATGCCCATGAACAGCGCCGTCATGAATACCATACCCACACCACCGTTGATACCCTGGTACGACACGAATTCCGAGTTGATGTACGTAAGACCCGAGATGAGAGCAAGACCCAGTGCAATCACGAAACGCGTCAGGTTGTACGTCGGCGTGCGCCAGTACATCACAACGAACCGCTGGATCAGGAACAACATCTGCGTGAACGGCCCAGCAGCACGTTTCTTCTTAAACACCATCTCGGGGAGCTCCGGCGTGGGGCGTGTCAGACCAGGCTTCTCCAGGGACTCCATCAGATATTGTGCCTCCTGGCTCCCCTTGAAGTGCTGCACGAAGTCCGTCACATCAGTCGGCTGGTGGCCTACACCAGCGCCAATCACTTCCAGCATCCACGTCGCAGGGTTTTGCTTATCAGGGAGCGGGGCCACGCCCTCAATCGATTCCAAGTAATTCACAAGTTTCTGGGACTCTTGGCCCAATTCACCAACGAACACCGACTCGCCGCCACGTTTCAACAGCAGCAAGTGGTCGAACAGGAAAAACACATCCGACGAAGGCTGGTGAATCGTGCACACGATCGTACGCCCGCTGTCGGCCACTTTGCGAACACCGTCCATGATCAGCTTAGCTGAGTGAGCATCCAGACCACTCGTCGGCTCGTCCAGGAACAAGATACTCGGCTGAGCCACCAGCTCCACCCCAATCGTCAAGCGCTTCATCTGCTCCTGCGAACTGCCGCGAACGATCTGGTCTGCAATGTCGTGCATGTCCAACAAGTCCAGACACTCATTTACCGAATCATACTTCTTGGCCGACGAAATCGTACTGTCCTGGCGAAGGAACGCGCTGAAAGTGAGTGCCTCACGAATCGTAGAACCTTCAGAGTGAATATCCATCTGCTCACAATACCCAGTGCAACGACGAATTGCAAGGTCGCTGGCCTCGTAGCCGTTCAGGTAGATTTTGCCTTCAATCTTGCCACCAGTCTTACGACCAGCAATTACGTCCATCAGAGTCGTTTTGCCAGCGCCAGAGGATCCCATCAGTGCCGTCAACGAGCCCGGTTCAGCATATCCGTTGATACCCTTCAGCAATTGCAACGTCTCCTTTCGGTCGTGGGGTGACGGCACCGAGTACCACAGATCCTTCCACGCGATCGAGCAAGGTACGAAGTTCTTCTCACGTCGTGGGACCTTCACCACCACTTCGCCGGAACTCCCACCATCAGACCGTGTGTTTACGGACGAGTTCTTGGGAGTCACCGCCAGTGCGTAGTCACCGCCTCGCTTCTCCATATCCTTCTCGTCGGCCACAGACTTCGGCAACAACTGGATGTTCTCAGGAGCTTCGTATCGATGGTACTCGAGAACGTAGCAGCCCAGCACCATGAAGAAAATGTACGCCACGATCATGAACAAAATACCCGTCCAGATCCAAAACCTATCAGGTGGCACGCCATACTGCGACAGGTAGTATTCGCCCATATTCATGCCGTAGTCTGTGCAGTAGTTGATGTCACCGTACTCGCACACATCGTAGGCACTTGAACGGTACTCATTTACCGACAGACCACGGAGGCACCACGCAATCGGGTTGATCCAGTAAACCCAGATGAACCACCCAGGAGTTTGGTCCTTGGTGATCACGAAACCAGCGAACAGGATGAAAAACACGATCGAGAACGTCGACATCGGCTTGGCGATATCCAGGTTCGGTGACATGGCCGACAAGCAGAAGAACCATGATGCGAAGACCAAGTTTGTCAACAGCAGCAAGATCAGGTAAATGATGTAAGCTCCTGCAGTAGCAGCAAAACCACACATCCAATACACCAATGTAGCGAACACCAAAATCTCGCCAAGAGCTTGCGGGACCAGCGCGATCGAGTTCGCAATCACCCACGCAGACGTGCGGTAAAAGTTGGCGCCACGTTGCTTGTAAAAAATGGAGCGAGCCTCCATGTACGTCGGGATCTGCGACGCCTGACCCAGGGACAGGAACAACGTCGCTTGGAAAATCACACCCAGCATGACCTGGACATTCGTTGGATCCACGTCGTAGAATGTGCTGCCGTAAATGAGACCCATGACCACTACCATGAACGTTCGCACGCGGATGAACGCTACGTTGCGTACGATAATGATCAGTTGGCGCCGTGTCAACGTGCGGATGTTCTCCCATAACGTCTGACGGAACTCTGGCATCGGATCCATGTTGTCGCCCACTCGCTCAACGACTTCTTTGTCGATCAGCGACTCCAACTCCTCCATAATATCCGAATACAATGAAGACTCCCGGAAATATTTCGCAAACTCGCTCGCAAGACGAGGATGCTTTGCCATTCCAGGCGGAAGATCAGCTTGGTACTTGTACTGCTGATTGGTGCCCAGGTCCAGCAAGTAGTCGGCCACATCACGACCGTGAGGACACTTGAATCCCAGCGACTCGAAGTACGGGACCACCTTGTGACGAGGGCCATTGTACATCATCTCGCCTTCGTTCATGATCAGAATGTTGTCAAACAGCTCAAAGACTTCGGGTGCAGGTTGCAGCAAGGCGATCATAATGGTGCGGTGCAGATTCTTAGCGATACTGCGTTGCGTCTTGATGATGTCGTAAGTTGCGGCACTATCCAGACCGGTGCTGATCTCGTCCATGAGCGTCATGTACTTGTGACCAAACTGCATCTCGCCAGTCGTCACACGCTTGCGCTCGCCTCCAGACACACCACGGTGCATCGCGTTTCCGATCGCTGTGTCCTGGCAGATCTGCAGACCCAAGTGCTCAATGATCACGTCAGGGAATCTGGAGAACACAGCCCTCGCAGCAGCCAGCGCACGTGCATTCGCCTCAGGTGTGCCGCGAGACAACATCTCCTCGCCGCGCTTCGACAACCCACCTCCACAGAACGCGTACGCGAACTCCAGCGTCTCACGAACAGTGAGTGTGTGGAAGTGACGGTCGTACTGCGTCACGTAAGCCACGAACTGTGGCAGACGTCTCGCGATCTCCTTCTGCAGGAGACCATTGTACAGCATTTCGCCCTCCACGGTGATGTTCTTCTTGAGCGGAAATTGCCCGCTTAGAATCCGCATGAGCGACGACTTGCCCGAACCAGGCTGGCCCAGCAGCAAAGTGATGGTGCTAGGCTTGAGCACGCCGCTGATGTTCTTGATGACTTCCTTGCGCACCACCTTCTTCTTGAGCGGGTTCAGGTTGGCCAGTGCACGCGCCACGACGTTGTACAGCGTGGGCAGCTCCGACTCGGCCGTCACCTCACGCGTCACCGTCACGTCGGCCGAGATGGACACGTTGTTGAAGCGCACCTCCATCTGCGGCAGGACGCCGCCCGTGGCCGCCTTGAACGTCTTGGCCATGAAATTGTGCAGCGCCTCGGGGCCCTGCGCCATCATGGTCTCGCCCCAGTGCACACTGGCAGGCGTAGTTGGGGTCGACGGCTCCGACATGGTCTTATCTTCTGCTCCGACGTGATCGAAAGTTGGGAGCTTGATCGGCACGACGCCAATTCAGAAGTGAAAGACGCACGGACACGCAGCAATTGCGGTCATCATCGGCTTGCATCATTCTGGTCGCCGTTGGTGAGTGTACCGAGTTGAAGTTTGCGGTGTGCGCGTGATCGATGATCCTGGATTGCGCGGTCAAGGGCTGAATTTGAAGACATCATCATGCGACATGAGCGCAACTTCAGCACTGCAACATAAGCAATTTCGCAAAGTTGCGGAATTGAGCTAGTCGCATGTGCGACTACCACAAGTATGTCGATGGATTTGAACATTTGCTAGAAAGAGCTGATGAGAAGCACTTGTCTGCTTTATTGACGCGTGCGTGGATATTTCAATGAAGCGTGACTGGTACTGTAGCCGCTGCTGGAGAGCACGCTTCCAGCAACTGAAGACTTGGTCATAATCCGACTGCCTCCCTGTCTCATGTCTCACTGACCCGCATTCGGTAATTTGGTGTTGTGGGCAGCTCAGCTCAACTAGCTTCGACAAGCTTTGACTATTGGCTTCACCAAATATTACATGTACGCTGATCCTTTCTTCGTGCTTCCACTCGCGGTATGCTCTAGTTCACAGCACATCGGAAGTTCATGACAATGTTTTTTTTTGCTATTTGTGTCGGCGGCAGGATGATGTCTACAGCTAGGAGTCCGCCGCTCGAAGGCGTTCCTAGAGCTCTTTGCTTCTGCATGCTCGCGTGCCAACCTCCGACACCTTAGCGCGCATCGTCTTCTCCGAAGGGGGGAAACCAGAGGTAACCGGTGGTAAATGTAAGTCCCATTGTAAGCCCTTGGCATGTTTAACTCCTTTACCGGCGGTACTTGAAGCGCGTGGCCATGCAGAGGCCGGCACCGCAACGCAGCGGTCATCCTAGGCTAGCGCTCCGGCTGTGGGGAAGTGATGACCATAAATGATATCGTCGAGTGAACGGAAGCGTACGGCGCCAATGCAAAGAATGCGAATCCACTAGTCTATTTACTATCGAGACAGGCCACAGTTCACAAATGGGTTGCAACTGTTGGTCCAATACAAAACGCCCATGAAAGCCAACTATCGGGTAGAAGTTCATCGCGGGCAAAGAACGCGTACGGAATCTCCACCACCGTTGAAGCCACAAAGTACCACAATGAGTTGTACGTCTGCGGTGCACGTTCGCGGTAGAACGCAGCGCGATCCAAAGCAGTGATAGGCAGAGCGCCAGTAAACGTTGCGATGCCCATGAACAGCGCCGTCATGAATACCATACCCACACCACCGTTGATACCCTGGTACGACACGAATTCCGAGTTGATGTACGTAAGACCCGAGATGAGAGCAAGACCCAGTGCAATCACGAAACGCGTCAGGTTGTACGTCGGTGTGCGCCAGTACATCACAATGAACCGGCCAGATAATCGCGTTGCTGGTCTTTGGCATGACTTTGACCGCACCGAAGCGATTATCGGCAGACACGTGCCCGATCATCTTTCGAATCGAATCGGTTAAACAAAGCGAATAGCGGCTTTGTTCGTGCCTCTACCTTAAAGCAGGGCAAATACCACGTACTCCGTGAATTCTAGGACCACCAACGTCTGCAGGCCTTTGTTGGTCCGTCATATCGGCCATTTTATGTCGATTCTGTCGAACAGGACGTCGAGAAATAGCAGACCTTCCCTCGTTGATGTTCCATCGGTAGAAATATGTTGGTAGTTGGTCGTATCCAACGCTGCACTGCTACCCACTGCCAAATAATCCATCCTCTGACCCGGGCACTAATTCATTCGGGCCTGCCCACTTGGTGCCGCTTTTTCTGTGCAGAATTGGCATTAGTCCATTCGCCATTCTTTTCCAACAAGCATTGCCCATCGCTCCCAGAAGTCACCACCACTTAGTGCTCACCGTGGCTGTCTCTTCGACGGGATCGTGCGTTCCGCTTGTTGGTCAACTTTCGTGCTGAACTTGCCTTTAGCTCCTTAGAACGCCGAAGTGCACGCTCAATCACATCGTGCTGAGCTTGTAGGCGGGCAACTGTCAGTGCAACCGACCCACCTGTCGATATATCCACAGGTGTATCAGCAATAGTAGCATCAGTATTACCTGCATCACTACATGAAGTCGGCACATTCACGACCGTGTTCGCTGCGAAGATATCCCGTGCTTGTGATTATGCCGCTTTCTTCGCTACCACGATAGCCTCTCGCAACCGTTGTTCCACACGCTCCTCTATCACTGACTGCACCTCAATTTGCTGTTGCTGCCACCGTCTGCGATTTTCCTCCAGCAAACTCTTCACAAGCTCCAACACGTGCGTTTCCGCTCGACGGATCACATGCTCTTCCAAGTTTGAAAGAGGTCGACTCAGACGGGCGTCCAGTTCCGACACTGCAACAGCACGCGCTTTCTCCTCTACAAGGCCTACCGTTTGGGCTGTACGTTGTTCAAACAGCTCCAGATTGGTTTGCAGCTGGTGGCGATCTGAAGCTGCAGCTTGGTGCAGCTGCAGCACCTGTTGGTGCTCGTTGTTCAGGTTGTTTACTAGAGTCTGCACAGATTGCTCTGCCATGCGAGCTGTGCGCTCTTGAACGTCGACCAGCGCCGCATTGATCCGCTCCTCCATGGCTTTGCGAGCTGCGTCTTGATCTGCTAATTGAGCTTCTGCCATCGCGCGTGCTTGGTTCAGACTGGCGTCCTGTAGCGTCATCAACACGCGTTGAATGCGGTCGTCCACTCGATGTTCAAGCACTGTGGGGTCTGCGTAGGCCTCATAAATTGCACAAACGAGCGCTTGAGTCCGCGCTTCCGCTTCCAGACGACCTTGCGCCACGCGCTCTTCGACATAATGCTTCTGGCGCGTCTCCTGCTCCGCCTGGCGGTCGCTTAACACAACGTGCACTTCCGCGAGACGATTGGCTTGAGCGGAGACGTGGGCGAGCGCCATCCCAATTAATACCAACTAGGGAAGTGCTCAAGTGGAAGTTTAAATGTTACGCGAACTCCAAAGTTGCTCGAATCACGCAACTCAATTCCTTCGTGCAACTGCTGAGTTGATGTGCGAACGGCAGACGCAGTAGCCACGAGGGAAAGCGAACACGCCTTCTCCTCCTTGCTATTAATGAGCCTCGTGGACGGCGGCGTGTGGCTGCTGCGCGTATATCTGAATCTGCTGCTGTTCACCCCTCGTGCGCTGTGAGTCCCAAACTCTGAGTGTTTCCCATCGTCCGTCTATGTCTGCTGTTCTGACTGCCATTCAATCGCCCTGCCTTGTCCTCATTGCAGCCTCGAGCTCAACTTGGCGTGGAACCCCTTCGTGATCCTCGCGAGGAAAGCTCTTCAACACATCAGCTCCGCGCTCAAGACCATCACTGGAACCGACGCTATGACCGACAGCGACGGGATGCGCTGGCTGCAGCCTGGAGAGCGCGACGAAGAGCGTGTGGCCATCGTCAGCTACCCTCGCTGCGGCAACTCGCTCATGCGCGGGCTGTTGGAGAAGGTCACGGGCGTCTACACGGGCTGTGACACCCGCCCGGACCGCTCGCTCAGCAAGGAGCTGCAGCAGTACGGCATGAAGGGCGAGGGTGTCGTGGACGAGTCGGTCTGGTTCGTCAAAACGCACTTCCCGGAGCGCGTGGGCTACAAGGCGTTCCCCGTGAAGAAATCCATCCTCGTGGTGCGCAACCCGTGGGATGCCATCGACTCGTACTTCAACATGACGCTCACCAACACGCACAACAAGAGCTTGGACGAGTCGCAGTACGAGCGCTTTGCCGACCGGTGGGACGGCCTGCTCCGCAACGAGATCGACGTCTGGATGAAGTTCCATCGGTACTGGACCACCAAAGTGGACATTCCTATCATTGTCGTGCGCTACGAGGACCTCATGATGCACCGGGAGGAGACGTTGCGTCGTGTATTCTTGTTTTTAACAGACCTGACGACTCTGGAAGGCACCGAGTGGGAAAAGCGTATCCATGACGTCATGGCGACCAGCGGTGAAAAGGCTGGACCGTACAAGCCTCGTAGCGGTAAGATTGGTGGCTCGTTTCGTCACTTTTCGGAGGAGCAGTTCCAATACATTTTGAAGACGGCGAACCTGCCATTGCGTGGATTCGGCTACGACCCGGAGACGCAGAATTTCCCGAAGGAGATTTCGCTTCCGAAACGACAGGTGAAACCGGGCAAGGAAGGCGCTAAGTTGCTAATTTCAATTGACCAGGAGATGGAGATTCGCAAGAAGAACGATTCATTTGGGCGAGGCTCGACCTACTTTCGCCGAGCGCTCACGGAACCCGTCATCGCAAATGATGGCACGGAGCTGAACATGGACGAGGTGCTTGCCGCGAGGGAGCGTTTGCATGCCAAGAAGGAAGAAGCTAACGACGAGGACGAAGCGACGAAGAAGCTTCAAGAGCTGACCGTGAATGACGGTTAGATTGCAAAAGGGCCTCGAAGAAGAGCGTAGTGAATATATTTCGTGAAATCAACGGCGACACCTATCCATGTAGTATATAGCAGGTGTGCTAAGCTACGCCTCAAAGCGTGAAACAGAGGCTAGCCCGCAGTTATTTTTCTTGTGGTTCTTTGCTTAAACCAGGCAGGATGTGAACCGTTGAGCGGTCTGAAAGGCAGTGCGCCGCTCACGATGTTGCAATAGGCTTGAGCGCACTTTCAATGCGACGGACAGTCGTCTGGAGCTTGAGCTTGAAAGCTGCGTCCTTGCATTCGATTTCCTGCGAGGCGTGGTCGACCACGGCATCAATGCCGCTTGGTGTTCGCACGTGAATCTTATTGGTCTCGAAGTCCAAATCAACATCACCATATTGATCCTTCAGAAGGCGGAATACGATCAGCAAGTTCAATGCATCTTGGTCAGCTCCGCCTAGTTCTCGCGCAGCCTTCTCCAGATCTGTCTCAGCTTCCTTTTCAACAGGCTTCTGCGACGCAGGCTCCTCAGTACTATCCTTGTTCTCCACAACAGGGGTTTCCTCTTCTTCAGCCTCCACGCTAGCATCCTGTCCATTCACGGCTTCACCACAATCGTCCTTCTTCTTGGAGTGGTCGTGTGGGCACGCCGCTGTAGGCTGACCACTTAACTTGAAACTAGCTGGGCTTGCCTGCGCATGCATAGCGAGCGCGATCACCGAGTCTGCGATCATGTCGGCAGTCGGCGCAGAAGTCCACTCCACAACGAGTTTCTCGGTGGTACCCTTGGCGACAGCGCATCGCGTCACGACCGCCTGCTTGCACACCACCACACGGTTTTCTTTCTCCAGGTGCACTACGTCCTCGTACATCTGACGAATAAAGGTGATCAGTACGTCAAATGAGTTGTACTCGAACGGCACGTGCTGCTTCTGTGTAATGCTACCCGAAATGAGCTTCGTGTACGTCGAGAGATCTTCCTTGTCCATCAAGTGCGTCTGAGAGTCCACCTCCACCAGGAGACCAGAAATCACCTTGCCATTCTTCGGCTGATCACTTGCTAAGCCTCCAATAGCCTTGGCAATTTTCTCACCCTTGAACTCTAGCACAATCTCCTGCATGTTGGCTGGCGTAGAAATACTCGGGTGGTAGACTTTGGGATCGTTAAACTTCTTGTTCAGTGCCGACTTCAGACGCATCATCTCGTTCTTTTCCCCATGAACCAGCACAATATTGGGTGGTGTGAGTTTCTCCACGAAGCCGCTCGTACCCACAAAGTCTGCGTGTGCCGAGAACGAAATGTACTCCACCGTGCAGTTCATAGGAATGATGCGTCCATCCAACGCAGCGATCTCTGTCGGCTCTGAGAGAATCTTCTTTGCCAGCGTGCCCTCGACCACGTAGCCAGGAATAAGACAGGCATTACGCTTGTCTGAGCACCAACGCTCGAAGAGTTGTCGCGAGACACCGCTCTGCAGCATACCAGGACTGGCCATCACCACGGATGGGCCGGAGTCATCAAAGTCATCCATGCTCTTCAGGTTGGAGATATGATCGAACTGGAAAGGGTTCGAGATAGCAATCTGCTTACGGATCCGGTCGTTCATCATATTGATGTACGTCTGGTACACACGCAGCGCCTTGGCAGCCAGCTTGGACGCAAAGTAAATCGGAATATCCTGTAGGTCTGGGTGGGCGCGCCAGTGCTCATCGAGAATCAGCAGCAGTTCCTGCGTACGCCCGAGAGCGAACACAGGGATCAAACAGCGTCCACCGCGACGCACCACTGCCTCCACCTGTCCCGTAAAGCGTCCCTCTCGTTCCACGACCGACTGGTGCACTTGCACGCCGTACGTAGACTCCACAATGAGCACATCCGGGGAGCAGGCTGGCAGTTCAGCCGCCATGAGATGGCGATCATTCTCGAGCGAGTAATCCCCCGTGTACAGCACCTTGACGCCACCAATCTCGATGAGATACATGCAGGCGCCCAGCACGTGGCCAGCATTGTAGGGCGTGAACTTGATACCGTTGTGCATCATTTCTTGGTGGAAGTCGATGATCTCCACCTTGGAGACGCAGTTGTTCAGGTCCTTGTCGTCGTAGATCTGGTCGTCCACCGAAATGTTGGACACGCGCAGAAAGTCGCGCAGCATCATCTGCATGACGGCCTTGGTGGGGTGCGTCATGAACACACGGCCTTTGAAGTTCGTCTTCTCCGTGAAGTGCGGCAGTGCAGCCACGTGGTCGATGTGGAAGTGCGTGATGAGCAGCAGGTCGATTTCCTCGGCCTCCACGCCGTCGAAGAACGGCAGGCTGCCGTGGCCCGAGTAGCCCGGGTGCACGCCGCAGTCCAGCATGATGGTCTTGCCCTTGAACTTGAGCACGATACAGGAGCGGCCCACCTCGTTGCCGGCGCCCAGAGGCATGATGCGCATGATGTGGCGCTCGTCCGCGGCCTCTTCGGCCAGTCTGCGCTTCGACATGGTGGCGGCAGTGAGAGATTCCAGCTTTGGGCTTTAGTCAGAATATCGAGGGGAGAATAATGAAGGATGGCACTAATAAAGGGTGTCACTATTGGAATGTTTTGTGTGCGGGACATAGAAAAAGGTTGCTGGTGACCTTTTCCTTTTTGATTTGCGCTTGCCTTTTGCCTCGAATGTTCCTCTGCCAGTACGTTTTTCCAAAGCCAACATCGCTCGTAAAATGCTGCGATCGCCACAGTAAGCAAAGGTGCATCGCCCTCGGTGCGTTTTGTGTAGCGGTGACTAGCTGGCCGTTAGCTTCAATTTTTTCACCTGCTCGGCAAGTTGCTGTTTCACGGTGGTGAAACTTTCACCGCTGAGTACTGGTAGCCATGGCCACTATGCAGTGTCCTCGAAACGCAGACAGCAAGCGTATTGTTGGCAACAATTTGTTGCGGACCACACGACTCGTGCCGCCGATCGACCAGGGCTAGGGTCGGCACTTGCATCAGAAAAAGAAACGAACAGGCTGTAACTTACAGCTCGCAATATCAACTTGCCCTGCAAGCTGCAGCACGCGCTCATTCCTCCCGACAGCATGCGTTTCCGGATTAAAAACTTTAACGTTATAAACAAGTAGTTGGCGTCGTCCACCGAGGATTTATTTCTCGGTTACGCACGACTCGTCACGCGTCCTTTCATGATCCCTTGGCTTTTCTTCGGCTCAACCCAATGTTGAAGTTTCACATTATCATTTCAGTATGTTGACAAGAGTGATGGTCGAACTTCCAGCAGAGAAGCCTAAACTGACCAATCCACAAAAGGGAAACATGGAGGCACCCGGCGCGGTCTCAGGGCACCGCAAGCGCACGCTGAAGGACGACGATGAGTGCCGTGACTCGCCGCGCGCCTCATCCGAGAGTGAGAACATCAGTCCGCGGCTGCTGGACGCGCAGGTGGGGCTGTCCACGTCCGTGGGCAACCATCCAGGTATCACAGCAGAACGCGGGCGCGTCACGGGCGCCGTCAAGAGCCGCCGTCTGGGCCAAGACCTGAGTGAGTCGCCTGCCGAGTTCGTCGCCAAGCTGACGGCGCTATCGGGCCCCGTCTCGCCATCGTTGCGGGTGCTGGTGCCGTTTATGAGCGACTCAGATGCGGCCAGGACTCCGTCGGCCAGCAACGCACCGTTCGTGAGCAGTCCGTTCGAGATGAAGAAGCCGTCGGGTGGGTTGGGGAGGTCCGTGTTTGCTCTAGGAGGGAGTCAAAGCCAAGGCAGACCGGCGATCCCCACGCCGTTGGGCACACCAGGACGCGTATCGGAGCAGAAAACGAGTCCGCCAGCTCACCTGAGAAGATTGGACGGAGGAATCGCCGCGAGAACAGGAGGGCCAGGGGTTTCGCCGATGGAGAATCAGGAACAGAAGAGTCCGATATTGCAGAGAAGAGCGATGAAGCCAACGGGAGAGAACCCACATGCAGATCGTGGACTGCCGACGGTATGGAGTGAGATTTTCATGGAGAAAAGTGTTGAGAGAACTTATGGGTGGATGTGTGCTGTTTGTTGCTGCTACAGATTTCGCACTTTTTGGGGACAGGAGGACAAGATAACAACAAGAGCCCTGCGTTTGGGTCGCTAACCACTCCATATAAAGTATCAACGGTCACAGCTACCACTGTAAGCACGCCCAGAGGAAGCAATTTATTAATAATTAGGTAGGTAGCCTAAACTGGTGCTAATACGTTTCTCATGTGATGGCAGGCGCCTTCCTCCAAGCAAGTGACCAAAAGGGAACCATTCCCGTTTCCTCAACGGCGAAACCATGAGACGACAAAAGGGATCAGCACACCGGTGTTAGATTCAGGTGGGATGCGGAACAGTGTCTCCAACGCCCCACTGCTATCTTTTGACGCAGATGATGTATCCAGCGACGAAGAGCTCATCGGAATTCCAGGCCCAGACATCCCCGATCCAGAAGTTTCTTTTTCCCAGGAAAAGTTGGGGGATCTTTCTGTCACAGAAAACAACCTGGAAGAAACGGTTGTATTAACACTCTGCGATGGACTTGCCAACAGCCTCACTAAAAGCGAGCGCGATCGGATGGAACTGCTCAATTTGTGCACGATAGCGCTGGCTCAGCAGCCGAGTCCTATTATCCTCGGACGAGATCAGTTTCAGGATGTGTTTGGTGATAACATTCGTGGCGGGATGCTGTCTCATTTGAGTCGACGGCACTGCCTAATTCACGTCGAAAATGTGCTGTCACAAGACGATTCAGCCAAAATGGGCGTTAAGGTGCGAGTTGAAGACACGAGCACCAACGGAATCCGGGTGAATGGAGTACAGCTCAAAAATGGTCAATCTCACGAATTGGAGCTGGATGATATAGTCACGCTGTTGAGGATTCGCCGAGATGAGGTACGTGCAGCGTTGACTATCTGTGTCTAACCATAGTAAGCTAATAATCGTTGCGTTGAAATAGGACGATGTGTCCCTTGAGTACAAGCTGGTTCGTTCGGACCCACCACCTGAGGAAAGCTCAAGGAGAAGCAGAAAAAGCAGGCACGATGGTCGATACGTCAGGCCCAGTGATAAGTTCTCCTGTGAGCTAGCGGATTTGAGTAATCGCTTTGGTTTGTCTCCAGTACAAGAGTCCGACATTGTACCTCCTCCCACAGTACGAGCACGAGCTATCGCACACGAAACGCGCCACCAAATTCCTGCTGGTCCATTTCCCTCAGGTGAGACTCAGTCCTCGATGAAAAAGGAGGTGGCGACGAGCAAATCAGAACTGGTTCAACACATCCCAATATTGACGCGAAGAATTCGATGTGTACGTTAAAATGTCTGGTGATACTACAGTATGTCATCTTACAGATCATTGTGTTTCTGTAGACAATTTTATTCGCTGACCAGTCGACACAAGACTTTTCAGATTCAAGCCAACCTCTTGAGGTGTCCGCTTTGTAAATGCATTTGGCTATCGAAGCGTTTACTGATCCTACTGCGATGTACAGGAAGCCAATTTCGACTACCGAGAAGAGCTATCAGAAGTTTTGTCGGCTTTCGCATCAATTCGTACCTTTGATGTAAGTATATTGTGACTTGAAATGGTGTCTCCTCTTGTAGTCTGACGAATAAGTATTTTTGTAGGCATCATCGTATCATTGTGCAACAACAGAATCGATCGAAGAAGCTCTAAACAGTGACAGTGATGTGTTATTTTACACCGGTGGGGGAGACGAGAGCCACTTGGTAGTCGAGGCCCCAAATGGCTTGTCGGTGCGCCTCGAAAAGGATGACGTATTCCAGCTCTTATCTGGCGGTGAGTGCACACATACACGCTTGATTGTGTTTTGTGTAATACTTGAAGTATGTACTTACTCAGAAGTCATTTGAAACAGCAAAAAGCGCTGCGGGCAAGCTTTTAGTTGTCATTTCTCCATCCATAGAACCAGGTGAGAACATTAGTTACAGTGAGGATGTTTACGGTGTGAGCTTGTTTCACTTATGCGTGTCTTTTGTTAGCCTGTTTGCTTGCAGATTGTGGCGCTCCTCACGTATGCTTTCTAAGTTCTGCTAGCAAGCACTCGTTGCGGGTTACTGCCTTCATTAGGTACCGTCACGTTATTGGCATTGAATCGGAAACTATTTTTCTAACGCATTTTTGCGCTGAAACAGAGCACTGTTCGCTGGTCTTCTTAAAGGATTTTCTGTTGAGAAAAGCTACAGACTGGCTGAATTTGTGGCACTCAACGACTTGCTGCCTATCGTACGACCAGCGGACCAAATCTGCAACATGTTGCCAAGTTCAGAGCAGCACAACGTTCAGATCGGGTCTCCACTTACTGATGCAGTGACGACCGACAGGAATGTGATTGCATTGCTTAACGGGCCATTTATTCCCGTGTTGGCAACACATTTTCTTGGAAGAGACGCCGTAGTCAGAAAGGTATTGTTTGGCTTGCGCATGTCCAACCTTGTTTGTTTTACGCCAAGTAGACACTAACCTCCCGAGTTGTTGGTGATTCAGGTCAAAACGGCGTTGACACAAAAAGTCCGAGTATGCAACATTTACGGAGCTCGAGGAGTCGGGAAATCTTCGATTGCCATTCATGTAGCAAAAACGTATTACCGCACAAGAAGTTATCGAAATGGAGTGCATTATTTCGCCGTGGACAAACTGGTGGAGCACATTCAGAATGACATTAAACCTCCACTGATCGACCCTCAAAACCAAGGTTGTCCACCTCCTAATCAGCGAGAGGATGCTTTGTCAAAAGCCATCAGAGGAGTCGAAACTCTTTTGCGCTCACTTCCAGAGTACGTTCTACAACTTTCAGTAAAAGTAAATGGTCGACTGGAATTAACAATGGTGTGCTATAGGACGGATCCTGCAAATTACCCGACTACGCTTCTGGTTTTGGACGGCTGCGACATCGTTCTTCCAGCGCTTGAGGTGTTTGTGCTGAACATCATTCGGTCATTCTCCAGTGTCCAGGTACAATATTTTATCCTTTTGAACCAGTGCATCTTACTTATGCGAATCGTTAACGCTTTTTTTTTAAATAAAAAACGTAGATCATGCTAACATCGACCGAACAGCTGCGGATTGACACAGATAAAGACGAAGTTTTTCCGGAGGAAGCAATTCACATTGAGGAGCTGGGAAAACTGGATAGTGCGAAACTATTCTTCAAGCTAGCAAGAGGTCATTTGACTTCAAGACAATTTCGACAACGTACGCCTGAAGTCCAACTATTTCTCGCGAGTGTAATAACGAGCTGATCTTGTTGTCGTTTGTATTTACCTCAGACTTTGCCGACACCACCATCGAAGCTATCTCCAATGATGAGCGCCTACTTGGTACCAAAGGCAACCCATTTCGGATTTCCCGTCTCGTATACGAACTAGAGTTGCAGACAGCCAGCGGGTGAAGATGTTACTAGCCCTCAATTTTATTTTATTGGGACTTGCATGATTGTATTTCCGACTGACAGGGAGCACAGATATAATCACCCGCAGACAGCAGTCGCAAGAGGCTGGTGGTAAAGTACAATTTTGGTCGTACCATTCATTATTCACCTTGAGCAACACCTGTCACCTGCATGCTTAGGCTTCAATTACGCCAATCTGAAAGTGCCGAAGCAGCACTCCAATGTGTACAAGAACCTTTCCAGTTGAGACTGTCCGCAATCGACACCTCTCCGACCATGCTGCGTTGAACAGCACGTCATCACTCTTAAGCTCAGGAGTGCGTCCAAGAAGCTGAACATCCAGCTCTTCCTTCGTAGTGCCAAGTGGACGCCACAAGGACACCCAAAGCTTGTGCTGACCTGCTGCAAAAGGTACTGGCATGAAGCCGTACCCTACAACGTGCAGCTTCATGCTAGAGTCTGCCCTCCACACCTGGAAAAGCATCTTAGGCCATCCCTGAAACGCTGACGTCGCGAAATGCACATCGATCGGGTGAGACCACACAGCGACGTCAGGATCCGAAGTCCATGGCGCAGTCGACGGGTAGTCTAGTTGCGTTTGGCCAAACTGGTCTCCAGCGATGAGGCTCCATCTGCTGCCGTACTCGACACGCCACTTGCAGGTCAAGCCCCCGGCAGTCCCAAATCCGTGACCACTGACAATCTCGCCGATCAAATGGACTTCTGGCTGGTACGCTGGAGGCACGTTGAGCTGCGCCAGTCGTTTCTGAACACGGTACGGGTTGTATGGCGACTCCGGTATCGGCAAGGTGTCGTCGGGGTCGGGTTTGTGTCGACGCAGTGGAGACAACACATTCGTTTGGTTTTCTTGATCGCTGTCACCGCTGGAGCTCTCGACTGCAGATAGTTGGCGCTTGTCAAGTTTACCTCGCTTCCCACGAGCACGTGGAGAGGGAGAGTTTTCACGACTAGCATTGTTGTCGCTGCTTGGTGACAATAGTGCTTTGCTTGACCTCGGGTCTTCCTCCTCTTCATGGATTGGCTCCTTTTGCTCCTTTTGGTTGTTGGATGCCTTCGAGCTGTGGTGTTTAATGTCTGGGATTTTCCAACGGCTCTTGCGCTTTGGCGATTCAGCTGCTGCATCCGGTTTCTGGGGAGTGAGTAGATCCTTGACCGTTGCAGCTGCACTAGGATCAATCGCTCCATCGCGAGGCTTGGCCTCTCGTTTCTTGTCCACAAGCTTGGCCTTTTTTTCGGGCTTGGGTAGCTTCATCAGCCTACAGCAACACAATGATAAGTATCGGTTAATAACTAACTAATACTTGGTCGTGGACTCAAAACAGAGAAGCAGCATACATTTTCTTCGAAGATTTCTTGGTCGGAGACTTCTCTTCAGCTGCGTTGTCCTGCTTGGGAAGCGGTTTACGCTTGAACGCGCGTGCTATGGATTTGCGAGGCGAACGGTCCTTATCTTCAGCAGTAGCAGCACCAACGTTTCCAGCTTCCTTGGCTTCGTCACTAGGAGCTTCTCCTGCTGTGGTCGCTTCACCAAAGCCAAGTAGGTCAGTATCCGTCGTCTTCGCTTTGTCCTTCTTCTTCTCCTTAGGGTTTTTTGGCTTGGGCCTTTCCTTCTCCTTTGGCTTCGGTTTAGGCTTTGTCTCTTTCTTCTTCTTCGACTCGGGAGACTTGGCTGACGACTCAAGGCCATCTCCAAAGCCTGCTGCATCCGGCGAATCGAAGCTGCAAGTTGAAATTAAAAAAAATCGTTCAACCAAACAGCAGCACAAGTTACAGTCCACATCAACAGAACGATACCTGCCAGTGCTACCCGTAGCTCCGCTAGGCACTGTGTGCTGGGTCCGCTTCTTCGGTGACGCCAGCTTCTTGAGCATCTTTTGGCTTGGTCTGCTTGGTGAATAGGCGACAAAGTCAAGAGCCGTCGAGTCGAGTACGAGGAGACGCCGTTGTAGACGAACTCCTCCAAATGCTGCGCCAATGAATGTGTATTCCACGGTTATAGGAGCACAGAAAGGTAGGTAGGTAGGTCTGTGTATGTAGTAGTTGCTATGGGATCTCTCTATCAGTCTCCACTCTATCCACGTCCTGCCGCAACGTTCCTCCGCCTAGTTCTTCTTGGTGCGCATACGCAGCGCTTTCTTGCGCTTGCGGTGCTTGTGCTTGTTCATTTTCTTTCGCCGCTTCTTCACCACGCTGTCTGCCAAGTAGCCGTCCATTTGACGCAGCAGCTCGTCCACGTCGCGGGGGCCGTCAGAGTCGCGCAGCGGTAGGTTGTCCTGCAACGCGCTGAGCATGCCGGGCGTGTCCCACAGGTCCTCCGAGCAGGACAGCGCGCCTTCGTCCTCTTCGCCCTCGACCAGCTCGCTCTGTTGCAGCGGGAAGGAGCCCACCTTCCACAGATGCGACGGGTCCGTCCGCGGGTACTTGTCCTGCCACAGCGACGGGTCCTCCGGCATGGGGAAGGACGGCGTCTGGAACAGCGTGTCGGGCGCGCGGGTCGACATGAAGGCGCGGCACTGCAGCGGACGCCGGGACGCGCCCATAATGCAGCGCGCGGCGGCACGCAACCCAGACATTCTTGGTCGAAGTGTACTGAGATTTTCTCACTGAGGAAGGTTGCGAAACGGAAGATGGGAGGCGGGCAATGCATGCGGGGAGTATAAAGGTCAACTTACAATAGAAGAGAACAGAGAAAGTGATCATGTATCCAAGTATTTATGACAGGTGAATTAGATTATAGAGGTAGAGGGCGCTTTATTTAGATGGAGTACGGTTCGACGCTGAATACTTCAGACGCACGCTTCAACGAGGAGAGCTGGAAGATCGCCGGATTGAAGACCACGACGATGCAGAGCGAGCGAGAGCAGCTGGCCTTCTTGCGCAGATGCTTCACGTGGGCAGATCGTCGAAGCAAAGGTGCCTGCTGCAACCTAGAGTACAGTAGTCGTATAGTACAGTAGTTGCAACAATACAAGTTGTGTCACAAGTTCTTGTCCTTTCAGGGGTTTTGACGGCGCACGACCTCAAATGCGGCGTGGCAGCGGCGGTAGGTGTGCGTCCATCCAAAGTAAGCGATAAAGACTGCTGGTAGTTAAGTGCAATGGCCGTTGAGTCAATCAGCGGAGCTCTAATACATGGAAACTGTTCTTTAGCTGCTGCTGGCGCAGATGTTTCAAGTGTGTGATGTTCCAGGGCACGAGCTTCGCGTGACGCAGGACGAGTTCGTGCGCGTGATGGCCACCAGGTTGAACAAGAAGACGGACTTGCTGGAGGACGTCAGGAAGCTCTTCAAGGCGCTGGATCTGCGGGCCGAAGGCTTCATCTCACTGCGCAGCTTCCAGCAGGTCGGCCATCGGCTCTAATTTTAAGACACCACTACGTTCTCTCATTTCGTGTGTGTGTCTTTGCAGGCGTGCGAGATGACGCTGCCTCTTGCTAATCACGAGACGCTACTGCGTGCTTTCCACGAAGCTGACCGATATGGCGACGGACGGGTGCGTTCGTTGTCTTGCATTCGTTGCCATGGCAAGAAACGTGTTCTCAGGGCGACTCTCGTCGTGTTACATGTAGGTGACGTACCAAGATTTCGAGCGGATGTGTCTGCTCGCAGTGCAGGTCGAGGCCAGTAATAACTCATAGAAAACGGATACTCAGAGCGCAAGGAGCCGCATAGACAGTAGACGACGTCGGTCTCAGCTCGAGCAGAACCCAGGTAAATACAACGCGATGATGTCACCATTGGTCTTGTCTCTGCTCTTCTGAGAACCAAATCTTTGCAGGATCGAGCATGGCCTCCCCCGGCGGCAGCGACGCACAGCAAGAAGCGATCAAGTCCCGACTGTTCGCCGTGCTGCGGCGACCCGAGAACGAGCAGTGTGCTGATTGTGGAGCTGCAACGCCAAAGTACGTCAATGTTTCTCGCTTAGCAGTGGTGTTCTGTAGGTTCTGACGCACGTACAATGTCTTTTTGTTGCTGGTGCTGTTAGATGGGTGACTGTGACCCACGGAGGCTTCATCTGCACTCAATGTGCTGGTGTTCACCGTTCGCTTGGAGTTCACGTGTCCTTTGTGCTCAGCGTCATGCTCGACAAGTGGACGGAGGAGCAGGTGAATGCCATGGACAAAGAAGGCAACGCCAAGCTCAACAAACAACTCGAGCGCACTCTTCCTCTGCAGCAGAAGCTGAATGGACAAACCCCCAAGAAACCTGAAGCGCAGACGTCACGAGCCGAGCGCGAACTCTTCATCCGAGCCAAGTACGAGGAGCGGTTGTTTTCTGGTGGAGTCAACAGCTCACCGCCGAAGCCGCCGTCGTCCCCTTCGAAGCGCAGTCCTACGAAACAGGCTGCAGCTACTACGCAAGGAATGGTCGAGTACACGGGTGTCGTGGTGATTGACCTCAAGGAGGCAAAGGAGCTCGCAGGTATGAGCATCAGTGGCAAGTCGGACCCGTACGTGACCTTCCGTCTGGGCGAGCAAAGTATCAGCAGCAAGCGCCTGGACAACAACGTCAATCCGCAATGGAACCAGCAGCTCATGCTCTCGTGGGACGGCACTTCGCCCCTAGAGATCGAGCTGTACGACTACAACAAGGTTAACGCAGATCGGCCCATGGGAGCTTTTGCGATAAGCGCTGAACAATTAGCGACGCTGCCTGATGCTGGTGATTCCGACGGTCCATATGAGGATTGGTACCCGGTGATCATGCCGCGCGACTGGGCCACCAACTTCAGTGAGCACATGGTCGCCGGAGCTGAAGGTGTCACCAAGGGTATCTATCGAGGCATTACAGGTGTGTTCAAGGACCCGATCAAAGGAGCTCGCGAAAACGGACTCGAGGGCTTTGCTAAAGGTGTCGGCACTGGTGTCGCCGGCGTGGTCTATCGTCCGATTAAGGGTCTTGGCACGATGGTCAAGCACTCGGCTCTATCTGTTGGCGTCGGCAAGAAACACCGCACGAATAGTGCAAGCAGCGAGAACGATGGAGCTTCCTCGCCCGATGGACGAGATTTCGTGGCCGCCGGGTCCGTGCGGCTTGCGTTGTCGCTGCAGAAGTTTTCGTAACCGGCTGGAGGTGGGGTGCACAGAGACGATGGAGACAAACGTGTAATTTATTCGTTCACCTTGGCATCGTCGATACGATTGAAATGTTCGCCGCTTGCCCTGTTCTTGTGTTGAGTAGACCAGAGCTTGCTGTCGTGCCTCGTGGTTTACTGCTTATGTTGTCTTGTGTTCTGTCTGAAGGAGTCGATTTGCCTACATGAGGGTTCGGAAGTTCAACAGTTCGCTCTTAACCCGGCGAAATTGATCTAGCAGCATCGATGCCTCCCCGTTCTCGTCTACAATACAAAGTTAACCAAACAAATAGGGTCATGTCAGTCTTGTGAAGGCTAAAGAGTAATAAACGTAGAAAACCAAAACAATAACGTACCCTGTGATGTGGCGCGCAGATCCGTGATAAAGCCATCGCAGAGGTCGACGATGTTCGGACAGCAGGCTGCAAACTCCGCAAGCTGGTCCTTGCCGGCACGCGGAGAAACGGCGTGCTTCTTCCACATAGTAATAATGGCCAGCATAGACTGCAGCAAGTGCAGTGTCCAGCCCTCGCGGTAGAGCCGCTCAGGCTGTTCGCGGTAAAGCTGCTCGTAGTAACTCAGGAGGACCCGGTGGGGCACACCCACGTTCAGGAACAGCTTGAGAACCCAGTTGAACGCTGTGGCGTCAATGGCCGAGGCCGAGGCGGCGCTGCCAGTGAAGGTACCCACGCCCGTTGATCGAATATACCACAGAGACACCCACTCCAACATATCAGCCAGGAATCCTACTGGGAACACAAAACCGCCGATACCAGCGGCCGAACCGCTGTGTATGTCGTCGCCTTCAAAGTAGAGCGACTTGCCCAGACGCAAAATCTTGCACTGCATCTGGCCAATCCAGTTGCCGCTCTCAAAAGAAGAGCCCCCGCTTCCACTGCTCGACGTAGCGAGCAGTCCAGCCTTCTCGCACTGATCCAACCGCCACGCGTTGAATGCCGCGTTGTTGGAAGATTGAGGCAGCAGACTGAAAATGACCTTCCGCCACAGCGTCGCGATCACACCCGCCTCCTCCGACTTGCAGACATGGATGATGTGTAGGCACTCGGTCCACATATCGTACTTCGACGCGAAGCGGTTGTATAATGTAGACGCATCAAACAGCTTGAAGGTGAGAAGCTGCACGTCCGTCTTCCGTTCCCGCAGCTGTTCGGCCGTGGTCGACGAGGACATCTCCAGCTCGATCACCTTTTGTTCAAGAGCCTTCAGAACACGCACTTGCAGCTGCAACACATCGAGCACGTCGCGCACTTCGCGGATGGCCTCCGAGGCCTCGCCCACATCCTCTAAGCTCTTCAGACAACCCAGGGACTTAGACACATAGTATTGACGCTTGACAATGTCCGGGTTGTTGGAGACCACCAGAGCGGAAGAAGTGACGTACTCGTCTTCACCCATAGTGTCCTCATGGGCACGCGCCCACCACACCTTAGCCGCCACAAGATACTTGTGCTGGTCCATGTATAGCTTTACGAACAGATCTTGGTCATTCTCTTTCAGGAATTCTTCAATGTACGGGGAGCGGATGGAAGTCAAGAAGTGGGAGTGCCCGCGCTCGTACAACCACGTGTACAGCAGGTTGTGGAAGCTGTCGTCCTCGGATGCCAGCGCAAAGTGAAACAACTCTTCCACGCACTTATTCCGCGTGTCGTCATCCAGCGTCACCATTTCCTCTACGGCTTGCGGACTGGCCCCGTTCGCCACAGCGCGGGCTGGGCTGTTCTTCTCTCCGCCCAAAAGCCGGTGCAGCGCCAGCAAGATGCAGCCAAAGCACCGCCGTTTCCACGTTTGTTTGACACCGCTCAGATCTGAAGCAGCTGCGTCATGAAAGTGTTTGGCGCATGCCAGCGAAAGCTTCACCACACCTTCGTAGTAATTCAGCAGCGTGTAATCTTCGCAGATGCCCTGGAGAACATCCAGGCAGTCCTCGGTGTCCCACATGTGGCACGAGTTCAAGAACTGGTCAAGAGATTCCTTCAAGAAATTCTTGCGAGCAACGGGGGATCCGCTAAGCTTGGCGTTGGACAGACTTCGGTAACCTTGGTAGTGCCACAGGTCTGACACAGAGAAGAACGTGGGGCACTGCTCGCGTAATTGCTTGATCAGGAACTGGTTGTTCTCGTTACGGCCACGCATCAGCGCCTTTGTCATAGTCTTGGCGGCTAACGAGCCATCCGTCGTGGTCACCAAGTCACTGAAGCTAAGGCATGCGAGAGGCTCCTCCAGTGATACCTTGTATTCTTGTGCAACCCGGAGCAGAGAAATAGCTTCAATACTGCGCAGCACTAACTGGTAGATATAATACAGAGAGCGTTGTTCAGCCTTGAACCGCGTCTCACGCTTCAGTTGGTCTTCACTGAGCGACTTCTGGTGACGCATCACCAGCTCCGACACACGGGATAGTCCAGCTTCAGCACTCTCGCCCAGAATACCGTCCAAGCTAGGGTTGTTCTCGAGCGCGGCACCACCGCTAATTGACACAGCAAATGGGCCAGCGCTTTCCATCAATTGGCGCAGCTGGAACAGTATCTCACGGATCTCGTCCAGCTTTTCAGGGGAATGGATGTTCTCGAAGCTGGTCGCGTATCCAGGCGCCTTGGCCGACGACTTAACACCATTAGCAGAATTGGCAGACACGCGAGTAACCACGCGTCGGCCGAGTGTCTTCGAAGTCCATAACGGGCGCAGTACACGGCACGCGAACGCGATAAGACCATCATGCTGGTATGACATGCCAAACTCCGTCGTAAGCACGATGCGCGTACTACCCGCCGAGCTTGAGGTGCCGTTGGCCGTAGATGTACCGGCAGGCTCCATAGGCACGTTGTCAGGAGGACCCTGAGCGATCTCAAAGATACCCTGTACCGCAGCAGTGTAAATATAATCGTCACTCTTCATCGATGCCAAACCGCCCCGGCGCGGCGCAACCAGTGAAGCCGCCGTGGAGGTCTCACTGACCAGAGGATCGGTGGGAACACCACATGCCAGCGCAATCAGCATGCAGACCACTTGAATCTCGCCGAAACAGCGAACAAACGGCACCAACGCAGCCTTAAGCTCATGGCCTCGCGAAAGCAGAAGTACGCGATGAAGCTGATCCAGTGGTCGGATCTTCTTGAAAACCTGAATGCCTGCGTTCGTCAGGCACAAAAAGTGTCGCGAAGGCTGGGAGTACATCAGCGCCATTTCGCCAACCACAGGCGCGTTCTCCGAAGCACTTCCGGCCGGGATGCCGGTAGACATTTCGTCAAATGACCGCTTACTACCGCTGCTCGACCCCGTTGTGCTAGAATTCGCAGCCGCAGCCGCCTCCACCTGCGTCATCCACGCGCTATCAGGTCCTTCGCTCGAATATGGATCCAGTTCCTGAATATCCACGACTTTGCCGATGCAGGTGTCAAGCGAGACAGCCTCTCGGATCGTAGGCTTCCTTGCCGCCAAACCTGTCTGCACGGGAAGCGCTGTGGTGCTAATGGGGTCATGAGCAATGCCCACAAGCTGGTCCTGTTGATCCCGTCGTCCTTCAATGCACAGAAACACGCCCTTGTGGTGGAACGCCACGTGCACCGCACCTGGGCTCTTGCCCGGAGCGTAACCTGGCTGCATACCCTCCTTGGCATGATACGGCGGCGCATCGCGCAATGCAATCGCTGGAGGAGGCAGCCGAATGTGGAGAATCTCGAGTCTGGACGGACGTTTGGCCCTGCCATAACTGCCAGCTCCCGAGTACGTGTACCGGCGCGAAAACGCCGTCAAATAAAATCGGATGCCGTTCGACGTCACAGCAACCAGCGTGACAACCTTCGACTCGTCCGGAGACACAGTAGACAATGCCACAATCTTCAGAGGGTTGGGCGTTCCCGCCACCGCCGGCTGGAAAAGTCGCTCGTCCGGGCACGAGACGCGTGTCCGGCGGTTCTCGCGCGCGTACTTCGCGCCATCGACCAGCAAGTTCACGGCGCAGACGGCCTTGCTCTCGTCTCCATTAGCTCCAAGGTCAAACACACTCACCTGAGCGTCGTCATGCAGCACGTAGAGAATGTGTCGCGCGTGGTCCACACACATGTCCACCACTTTTCCGGGCGCACTTGCCAGTCCAGCAAGGAACCGCGGCAAATACTGCGCGTAACTGGACGTGTGAGTCACCTTCCTGCATCCATCCGACGCTCCAACTCCCGGTAACGCCGCTCCGAGCAGCGAGTTTCGGTCCGCCGCCTTCTTCTGCTCTGGCGCGTACAAGAACTCGTACAGAGCTCCGTCCGAGCCTCCGAAGAAGACGCGGCCGCTGCGCGTGGTCACGATCTGGCGGACCACGCACTTGTCCGTGCTGACACTGAGCTTGGTTCTCTGCAGCTTGAAGCTCACGGGCCCCGTCCCGTCCGCTCTCTCCGGCTGGTTGTCGTCTGCCACGACGGCCAGTAGCACGACCTCCACCGTCGTGGCCACCACCAACACGTGACGCACTTTGGAAGTGAAGACGCCCGCGGCGGGGCGGGCCACGAGGCCCACGGCCACGACGGCCTGGTCGAACTCCTTGGCAGCGAAGCGGCCCCGCTGCGCGTAGCTCCAGAGGAAGAGTCTGGCGTCCACGGACGTCCAGGCCGCGCGGATCTCGGGCAAGAGACCAGACAGCGATAGTGTCTTGGTGTCGTCCAACGCGGCGGCCACCACACTTGGTAGAGGGATCACGGAGCCCTTCTTGGCCACTTGGGGGGTCCATTGCGAAGCGTACGGCTCGAAAAAGTAGTTCTGAGGCTCTGATTGGGCGTTCAGCTGGTCCACCAGGTCTGGGTACGAGGCGTCCTCCTGCGCGGCCTGATCTACGCGCGTCTTGGCGTCCGACAGACCCTTGAACACGCGCTCCGCCGCCTCGCGAGGCGCCGACAGCTCCATGTTAGAGGTGGACGATTGGGCGCGGCGAAGTGTTGGTGTTTGTTTGGCGCCCAAGACCCCCTTTACAAAAAGCAAGTGTGGCGGAATCTAGGAACATGATTGGATGAAAAAAGAGGTTAGATTAATCCAATCGGAGGCGACGTCAGATTGTGCCCATTTTTATGCTGAGCATCCATTTGGAAAATGGGTTCAATATGGAGACGTGCATTTATTTTGGTACATATACTTGCATTTGCAGCTAGCTATCTGCACAGGCATTGTATCTCTCTTCTCTTGCTTGTCCTTCTTGCAACGAAGTTGTGCGGTCGGTCCCTGATCAGTTGGAGATGAACGAGAACATAGACGGTTCTGGCTCCTGCAACACACTGCGCTGGGATTGAGCCTGCGAAACGGACGAGGAAGCCATGGTCGGGGTGGTCGACGACGAGTTGCTGCCGCGCAGGAACCCGAACCCAGTGGGCGACGTCGGCTCTGTGCTGGTCGAGCTGCTGTCGAACACTCGCTGGTCACGGGCATTGATGGTGGACATGAAGCCGAACGATGACTGCGTGGACTCGGCTATTGTCGAAGCTTGACCTGTCGGACGGGCTCCCATTGGTGGTCTGCTTGATGCCGTCGAACGCAGCGAGGACTCCAGGTCGCTGAGACCCATGGGCCGGCCGTGGCTGCTCTTCGTTAATGTGTCGTATAGTGCAGGCGCTGGTCTAACTGGCTGTTGTTGGGTGTCGTCCTTTAAGCTGAGTCCAGCGAACACGTTTGTAGCAACCTCCACTGCCGGGTTTGCTCCATCCGTTGAATGCACGCCGAAACTGGACGACGGGCTAGTTGGCGCCTGACTAACGGTGAACTGGGCGGCGGCGGCCACCGCAGGTTGTTCCTGGCCATTGTCGCGGAGAAAGCTGAAGCCGTACGAATTGCCTGCTTGTACAGGTGCTGCCGGAGGAGGCACCATTATGTTTCCAACATGAACACCAGCGACCTGTGGGTTCGCGTTGGCGTTCAGAAACTGGAAGCCCGAGCCGCCTTGCAGCTGTGAGATGCCTAGAGGTGGGTCATTGACAGTACTATTCGAGTCCCCTCCGACGAATGCAAACGCAGACACGGGGTGCTTCTCCTCGTCTGATGCCGCGACACTGCTGTACGGTGGAGGATCTGTACTGGCGGTACTCTGGATGAGCCGAGCCAGCTCGTCAGCCTTGCGCACGAGAGTTGAACGGAATTGCTTCACCTCCTCGTAATTTGGTGGCCGACGCTCCCCGAAAATCACCGAGTCAATGCCTTGAGTCTGGATTTTCTCCACAGTGCCGTGAAGCTGTGCGAGTTGATTGCGACGGTCCACGACCGCCTGCCCACCGTGCTCGCGGCGAATGATTTCTTTCAACTTCGCCTCAATATCGCTCAAGCCACTGTTGTACCCGTTCAAACGAGTCATGAAAGCTTCACCACTCGAGCTTCCTGGTGTGTGAATATCCTCGGACTCGGGTTGGACTTGATCCCCCTCCACACTCGCTTCGTCTGTTACACTGTCTTCCTCCTCTTCCAGAGGTGGGGGGATGTAAGGCATCTGAAGCGTCGATGGGTTAGCGGTCCGGCCATTGTTCATGAGTTTCTTGAAGCGCAGCAGTTTGGGGGCGTTTGAGAGCGAGCCTAAGATGGGGCCAACCTCGACTAGCCCCTTGTTCTCTACGTAAATGGAGTTAATACTAATCAGAGCGCAGCCTGGGCAGATAGCCGGATGCAGCTCGAGGTAGCCACGCCCACCCAATGGCAGGGGCACGAAGCGCTCAATCACAGTCATGTCGGGAATTGTACGATCCAGCATCACACCCATGGGTCCTGGTGGCACCTCGATTTCCAGTATCACTTCTCGCAATGGTTCATTGGATTGAGTAGGTTCTGGCACATCACTTCCAGCCCCGCCGTGCACTGCGTCAGATGACGGTTTGTAGGCATCAAATGAGTCCAGTGCTTGAGCGCCATCATTCGCATCCAAGCCTTCAAAGGCATCGTGAATCGGGTCTGATATCTCGGGTTCCTCCTCTTTCTCCTCTTCCTTCTCGGCTTCAAGCATCTGGCTTGGTTGTAATAGCATCGGCTCAGGTAGTGTATCAAAGACGGTATGACAACGCTGAAGCACAGGTGTAGGTGCTGCCTGTGCTGGGGCAACAGCTGACGCGGACTTCAGTTGCTGGTGCTGGTGCTGTTGCTGTTGTTGCTGTGGCCCGCCCATGAAAGCGAACGCTGACGGTATTTTAGCCGTCGACGACGAAGGAATGCCATGTTCAATGGCATGGACACTGTTTGCCGTGGGTGTCTGGTTCAGGAAGCTAAAGCTGGAGGATTCCGGCGCTAGTGGCGGAGCGCTCGGTACTGGCATGTTTAGCGCAGCCATGGCAGATGGTGAATTGGCATTCTGGGAAGCCATGAAACTAAACGCCGAGCCACCTGTGGCTGGCGGGGCTGGAGTTTGAGGCGGCGAGTCCGTTTCACCACCATTAGCGGAGAGGAAGCCAAACGCCGAGTTGCTAACAGGAGGTGTCATCGGCTCGGCCGCCATCTGAGCCGGCGCGTATACCTGTTGAGGCTGGTGCGTCGGTGGCGCCAAAAAGTTGAATGCCGATCCTTCTTGGACCGCAGAAGCAGGCAGTGGCGCGCTGCTACTACGCGGCGAGTCATTCATGTCCATCATCAAGTCGTGTGGGGTCTGCTGAGACGTCACCACGGGCGACGTGTGCATCAACGCGTGGATCTCCGGAGCTTGCGCGGCCTCTTCGGCTTCTTCATCCTGCATCCTGCGCATCATCTCTAACGGACTCTCCTCGTCCGGCGGCACGTAATCTCTCAGCAGCGCGTAAACTTTGTCTGCGCGTTTGCGCAGCATGTCCTTCCTGGAGGTGCGCAGGTCTTCCAGCAGGTCGAGGCGTCCACTGTAGTACTGCTTGTAGAACTCGGCCTCTGCGCTGCCCAGCAACGCGCTGAGCACGGACAAAGCCTTGGCCTTCACCTGCCACAGCGGACTTTCGAACTTGTCATCCAGCAGCTCGCAGATGTACTGTACATGTAATACCGTGTCACTGTTTTGATATCATAATAAAGATACTATTCAATATCAAGTTAGAGAAAACGTACGTCGTGGTCCAGAGTGTGCAGGTAGCGCAGCAGCTTCTGCAGCACTTCGCGCGGCGGGAAGGACGAGGACCCGACGGACGAGCAGAGCTCCGACACGAGCGCGTTCTCCAAGTCCGTCTGCTGCTGCGCGGGCTGCTGTTGTTGCTGCGACGGACCCTTGAAGCCCTGCTTCCATCGGGCCGCCTGCGACGCGTACGTCGACTCGGGCGCGGGCCGCCGCTGGCTGTGCATGATGGCTCCACGAAAGCTTGAAAGGGTAGAAGCACGAATGCTTGGGGGAGGTAGAGAACGCATCGTCGGATTTTCCAGCCAATCCACGCAAGGTATTTTGAATGGAACTTAGATGATTGGTTGAAATATTTTGATGTGTAATGTAGCCATCTTAACACTGTCGAATTTTAACGAGATGATTGGTTGAAATATCTCATGTGTAATGAAGCCATCTTGACACTGAGGTCGCCTCTCAACATGAGGCGACCTCATCAGCACTAACGCCGAGCGTCTCAGAAGGAGGCAGCTCAATTCTGGTCATGTGTGGAGCGACTGCCGATATGCGAACAGATTGTTGGTGGCAATTGGCGGGCAGTTAGAACTGATGCTTGCCTCCAATGTTTCAAAAATTTCAAAAGTGCTGGAGCAGAGCAGCAGTGCCCAGCCCACTTTATCATGGAATTTTCGCATTATCCGCCGTTTTAGATGAAGTCGTCGGGCGTGTGTGCGTAATATTTATCTGTACAAAACTTGCCGCCACCCGCATCTTGATAAGCTGGTAAAACATTCCGAAAATCTCGGATCCAAAAGCAAAGTACCGGGTAATGTTGCGGTAGCACTGACTACCACATTTAAGCATCTCAAAAGTAAAGAGCAGTCTTGTGCCGATCTACAGCTCGAATATTGGGCTGGATTGGCGATGGCAATTGGCGGCCAACTTGAGTGTCTGCGTCGTTTGAAACTGCACTGCTGTCCACTTCATGGAAATCTTGTCGAGAGGTATCGGCCTCACTATCCGCTGCCTCGGTCTCATACAGAGACGCTGGCTCGCTGGTGCCGTCGAAGTCGTCGGTAGAAGTAAAACTCGTCTGCGAGAAGAGCGTCTGCCTCTGCGAGTAGTTAAACATGGAGGACGGACCGTGTCGCTTTGCGTCGGCGGCTCGTTGATGCAGCGCGTGCTGGAACCTCGCGCCTGCCTTCCTTCTGGACGCGTTCGAGTCGACCACGCTGAGCATGTCAAGGTCTTGCAGCAGCTGGCCAAGGCAGACACGGTGCTTGAGCTGAACCACCTTAGGCTCTGTCAGCGAGGCACTACCGATGCTCAAGAAGATGTGGTCGCGCGTTACTTGGCACGAGCTGAAAAAGTGGAACCGAAGGCTGAAAAACGGAGACTCCAAGTACTCGTTCCAAATGCTGTCCTCTTCTCCGTTGCTAGTGCCAGAGGCCTCTTTTGGCGTGCTGGTTGTGTTGGCCATTCTCTCAGACGCCGCTGGATCCTGTGCACCCAGCACACTATCAGCAGATTCTTGCGTTCGCCGCAAGAACTGCCAGACTGTTCCGCTGAAAGTGACTCTCTCAGCCGTGTATTGGCACTTGCCAAAGTCCCCGGTTTCGATCTTGAGTTTCGGAGGCTGATTCGGGTCATCGGTGACCACAGATACCGCAAACGGAGCGAGAGTCTGTCCAGGCTCCAACTGCGATATGTCTGATGGAACTTCGAATAGCACGCGCACGGATGGATTCTTTACGGTAACCTTCAAGCGATCGTTCGGCAACGCTACTTCACCCTCCGGGCTATTGTCCTGAAGCGAATCAAGCAAAAACCTTGACAACACCAAAGCTCCATTTTCATGCGTTCTAGTCAAGACGGACGCTGGAGGGTCGTTCATATCTTGCGTACCAATTGCCACGCCGTCACGAGAGGATAAGGCCGCCAAATCGGTGAGGGGGATTGTCACCGATCCAGCACATGGGCCTTTTCCAGAAAAGTCTCGTGCTTCTACGAACAACCGGCTCATGAACCCACTCGGGAGCACACCGCGAAAGATAACGCCCAGGACATCGACGTTAGTGGTGACATAGGACAACAACTGGGTGGCTTTCTCGTACCTAGCGTCCAACCGCGCCAGTTTATTCTGCAGGTAAGTACCATCGCGCAACTCAGCCAAATTTGCGAGGCCAACCGAGCTTGTATCCATACTTCTGCGAATGATGCGCTGCAGAGCCATGTAATACGTTGCTGCACCCTCGCAAAGATCGAGGCGGAAGGTAACATCCACTAGCGAGATGGACACGTCCACTGGGTATTCTTTGATCTGCTCGATACTGTTGATAATCGATGAGAAGGGAGATGCTGCCCCATGGTCTGTACGAGACGGTGAATCTGAAGATGTTGATGACAACAGGTGAATGCTCTGACCCCACAATTCGCTTGCAAGTGCCTTTAAATGCGGTGTGTGGTGGAACTGCTCGAAGTAGCTGATTAAGTTGCGAATACACAGTCTGGGAGTTTCCACCTTGCCGAACAGTGTCTTGTTGTTGTTGTGCGTATCGACGAATGTCTTGAAGATGGCGTATAAAACATCAGCCTCGTCATCTGAGATGGCCATGACCTCACGCGCCATTTCCGATAAGTCTCGATCCTTAGCACGCTTAACGTCCGTAGTTGAATTGTTCAGCGCAGCATCGTAGACAGACAGCTTCCGCCCACTGATTTGGATCTCGCCAGACAGAACGACCTGTGCTTCACGGCGCTGGATGAGAGGTCCAAGCTCTACGCAAAATAATCGCTGAGCTGCACCCCTCACCACTGACGGTAACATGCGGTTGATGAACATTTTCATGATGGTATCGTGGTCCTTGCCGCGCTTTGTGCTGTTGGCTTCCCGCTCGTAATAGACGAAGCTCATGAGCTTGACGTCTAGCTCCTCTTGGGGGACTGTCCACCCCGAGATTGAGTCGAAAGCTAGCGAGATATTCGCGACAAGCTGTGCCTCGACGTTCAATTCGTCACAATGAAAGCTTGGGAGACGTCCTTCTGTCGCTAGCGTAAAGTTCAACACTCGAAGCTTAAGGCCATGGGTGGATGGTGTCGAGATGTGGAGAGACAAATGGGGGGCCGTCGATCTTGTCTCAATTGAGAACTTGGCGTGAAATGATGGAATCCAGATATCTCCGACGCCAACGTAGATGCCGTCACTTCCGAAGCGCAGCGAATATCCTTCAAAGTCCGGCAGGTAGTGCTCTTGTTTCGACTTCTCCACGTTCTCGCTCAGTTGCGTGAATAAGTGGCGCAGCTCGATATACTCGGACCATACTGTGTGGTTCTCCGGCCGTAGTTCCTTCGGGTCCTCGCGCATCTTCTCAAGCTTTTCCTTGATGCTAGTACGTTGTCTAGACAAGATCTCAATTCGTCGGTAATTAGAGCTCTTGGCTGAATTCCACGCCTTAACTTGCTTCTTTCTCCGAGCGTCCACGCGCTGATGCACCGTCTCCATAACTTGTTTGATCTGTTCAAGCTGGTGCTTCTTGTCGCTCATCATATCATCCGACAAAATACCTAGCGATGGTAGCACCACTTGCTCAACATGGTCAATGTAGTCTTCTAACGGCACCGTCGACTTACTTTCACCAAACACTTCAATGCACGCTTGGACCAGCAATGTCGCTTCCTGTACGCCACGTACACTGGCCAACAAACTATCTTGCAACACCAAATACCGAGCAATGTGCTTGTCGGTGTAATCCCCTAGTGCTGCCTTGAACACCAGCACCCGTCGGAACGTCAGCAGAGCCGGCAGCTCGACGTTCTCCAACATCGTCTGAGCCATCTCCAGAGTCGAAAACCCCTTCGTTTCCCCATTAACACCCACCAACACGTCACCAACTTGCACGAGTCCTGATCTTTCCACATCTTCTGGTGGTCCTCTCTTCCCCTTGTCAACGCTGCGTTCGAACCCGTGCACCACCACTTGACCCCTCTCCAAGGCCAATTGCACCCGAAAAGGCCGCGAATTGCACTGAATCCGCACCAAACTCTTGTCCTTTGTGTTGTTTCCGTCAAAATCTGCCTCCGACAGCGCCGACCGACGTCGTATTGATGGGGTGCGTCTCACAGGCGACGAGTTCTGCCGCTGCGCAGGGCTTGAAGACTGGGAAAAGGCGAATGGAAACTGACTTTGAGACTCTTCCGACGGGGTCCCGGGCTCCAGAAAGCCAGCAAATCTGCGTCTAGTGGTCGGAGACAACGCCTCACTCAACATACTCCGTCCTCGAGCGAACAGCGGCAGCTTGGACGGATCCATGGGGTCGTCTACCGGTACCTATTACAGAATAAACTTGATCTCGTCCGAACTTTTTGAGGTATCAGATATTTCTTTTAGTACTCAAATATTTGTAACTGCTGTTCACTTGGGTTTTGTATGGTCTAACCACAACCTTTGACACTAAAAGCAGTGGTTGACACCTCAATAATGGAAGACATCTCGACGTATTTGCTGCTGGTGCTGCGTGGGCTGGAGTTCCTGGCGGAGGAAGAAATCCGCTCCAAGTTGCAGGTGGAGAGTTTGGAGATATGCAGCGTGCAGGAGAACCCTCGTCCGCCCTATATGCAGGTGCTACAGGGTCAAGCTGCAGTTGGAACGATCATTTTGCAGACCAAGTCGTCGGCTGCTGAAGTTCAGGAGTTGCGCTCGGTGCAGGCGATGCTGGCGCTGCTGGCCAAGAGCGACGAGATTGACACGGAGAGCGACGCAGGTGTGAAGCAGATTGGGGTGAGTGACTGGCTAGCTGATAATGCAATGAGGTGGTGCGATGTTTGGACTTACGGTTGGTTGGTTGGTTCAATGTCGTGTAGCAATTGCTGATGAAGTCTGATTGGGACTCGGCCGTGAAGTTGTGGAAAGAGCACGCGGTGCGTCCGGTGGGGGACGGTGGAATCAAGTTCCGAGGGTCCTGTGTGCGTGATGGCAAGCACACGTATAACTCGCAGACAGTGGCGGGAGAAGTCGGTGCGCGTGTGATTGAGAAGTTCGGGTGGGGTGTGAACTTGACGGAGTTCGATCTGGAGGTGGTCGTGGTTATCTTCTACAAGTTCATGGTGTCTGGCATCGCGCTGGCTGATCCGCGCAAGATTCAGTTCCGCAACCGATTGGCGAATGAAAGTCGCAGTGCGCTGGCGGATTCACAGTACGTTTCCACGTTGCGTCCCAGCACGGCGTACCTCATGCTACAGCTTGTGCAGCACAAGTATGGCGACGTGGTGCTGGACTCCATGTGCGGGATCGGCACTCTCCCGATCTGTTCCGCCGACTTCACCAATGACGGCGTCTATGCTCTTGGTGGCGAGCTGGACGGGTTGCCAACGGGGAAAGCTGGTCAGAACGCGCTCACCCGAGCACGCCCCGTGGACATTGCGCGCTGGGACAGCACGCGGCTGCCCCTGCGCAGCCACAGCATCGACAGGATCATGATCGATATGCCGTTCGGTGTTCGCTGTGGCAACCAGCGCCAGAACAATAAGGCACGCCGCAGTTTCCATCTCATAGTGTGCTACATGTTTCACTTTCCTAACTCGAGCTCCAACTCGTTTTCAATGTTCAGATGTACCCGAAGGTCTTCAAGGAGCTCCTGCGTGTTCTGCATCCTGACGGTCGAGCAGGTAGAAAACGACCTCATCCTCCGTTCTTCATCCTATCCTATTAACTGCACTTTTTGCTAATGTGAACTCCTATTTCTGCTTGCTGGAAGTGCTGCTGGTCATGTCCAAGAAGCTCTTCAAGGGCGTCATCAAGGATCTGCCGTTTCGCGTCGTGGCAGAGCACATGGTGAGCATCGGAGGTCTGGGCGGAGGCATCTACGTCATCGAGCCCTCTACATCCGTACCAACGGATCCCAAACCCAGCTCCACAATCGGTCAGAAACGCAGTGCCAGCAGCGTCTCCAGCTAAAATCCATTGCTTCGTCACTTGCAAGTCGACCAAGCTCCATCAAATAGACCTTGCATTCCTATACTGTATGGCTACATTCGGCCCGTCTCCCGAACCCGCACGTCAAAACCCCATCCCGGTTCGGTCCAAATACCCACAATCAAAAACCTCTTCGGGTTTGGGTCCAAAAGTAAAAAAGCCCAAAACAGCAACATAAAGCCCATTCCGGATTCATCTAGCATTGCGCCATGGTGGGCAAAGGGCGCGGCAAGCGGCTGACGGACAGCGAGCGTATGGAGATCATTGCGAGTCTGGAGGACCCGTCCACGCAGGTATCGAAGGCTAACTGTGCTCGCCAGTACGGTGTGACCCCCGCGGCCATCAGCAAGCTCATGAAGGTGAGCCACTCGGTCAAGAAGCGCTACTCGGACGCAGGTTCGGACTCAGGCGGGTTCCGGGACAAGCGCCAGCGCGGCGGCTTCTCCAAGAATGTTGCGTTCGAGGACGAGCTGTACCAGTGGATCTGCAGTGTGCGGGCGCGCAAGGTGCCGCTGCTGGTGGCGCACGTGCAGCAGAAGGCCAAGCTGCTGGCCAGCAGACACAAGATGAACGGGGCTTTCAAGGCGTCCAACGGCTGGTACTACCGCTTCTGCGGGAGATACGGACTCACGCTGGCCTCGCTGCATGCCGGAGCTCCGACGCCTCTGCAGTCGCCAGCGGAGATGCAACAGGAGAGCAAGACAGGGGACAAATTGGAGGAGTGGACCACATTGAGGGACAAGGTGATCCAGTTCGGACCCGAGTTCGTGTACACAGTGAGTGAAGCCAGGCTGTTCTATCAGGTGCTGCCGAGGGTGGTTAGTGTGACGCCGGAGCATGGAGGGACGATGGCTGAGGGAGACGCTGCTCAAGGTGCCACGGGGATGATTGCGGACGCTGCAGCGGGGGTGATGGAGAGAAATGGGGCCGTTGGGAAGATTGCGCGGGTGTTGGTGTTGGTGTGTGTGAACGGGACAGGTACACACAAGATCCCACTCCTGGTTATTGGGAAGGAGCGAGTGCCTCCTTGCTTAGCGGCGTTGCATCCGCAGCTTCTCCGAGACGGGATCACTAACGGAGGGTCGACTGCAGCGAGTATCTACAACGGAATAGGGATGGGAGCGTCGTACTACAGCCAGCGCGAGGTGTGGTGTGATGAGCGCACGTTCAAGCATTGGTGCGAACGTGTCTTTCTGCCAGCTGTTTGTCAACGCACTACCCAACCTGTTCTGCTCGTTTCCGAAAACCCTGGCGGACGTCTCTCGGAATTTCAGCAAGAAAATGTCTCCACGGTGTTTCTACCGTTACGAACAGCTAGTGGGGGCGTTGAAGGGTGTGTATCGACCCAACAGCACTCTCCTTCTGGAGCTGCTGGAGTCAGCACCAATGGTAACTCCTCTGCTCAAGTTCAGCCGCTGCATGGTGCGGTGATCCGTGATCTTAAACGACGCTACAAGATTGGTCTCTTCCAGGAGCGATTGGGCTTCTTAGAGACGCCAGACGAAGAGAAATATCGACTCATCCAGCGCGCGGCGAAGAAACCGTTGGGCACTGCAGGGGTGGCTCTTGGGCGTGTACCCCACCTGCTTGATGCTATGAGCCTACTAGACGAAGCGTGGGCGGCGACTCCACCATCACTTCTTAGGAATTTCTGGATCAAGTCCAGCTTGGGGAGCAATTCTGTTCTTTCAACGCCGGTGCCGATGGCAACCGAGCAGAACGATAATGCGGTGGTAATGGAACTTTGTTCCATGATACGCAACATGAATCGTGCTGACGATATGAATAAGGTGGCGAAAGATCTGCGTCATTGGCTTTACATCGATGATGATTCCAGTGAGCAAATGCAACAGGAGCTGCTGTACGATATCCAGCAACTTCTCCAAGAAGAGGAGCAGCAGCAAGTAAGTGACAAGAGTCTCTCTCCACAGCAACAGGTGCAGTTGCAACAGCAGCAACCAACAGCAGCTTTCGTGGATACCTCTGGCTTACCTTTCGAGTCAAGCCAACAGGGATCGTATGTGTGCCGCTCTGCTGATGGTCGAGCATGTTCGGTACTGACGGTGGACCCAACTGTGGCGCTAGAGGAGAAGCACAAATCTATCGAGTTAGCACTGCAGGCACTTGCAGGGGCTGAAGAAGTGCTGGATAACCCTGACGTGGCTGAATTTTTCGGCGACGACGCCGCAGGTCAGACTATGGAGAGTATATCGCGGGCACTACGAAGGTTGCGTCGCATTCAACGTGGTAAACAGTCCGCTCTTGTAGCGGCCGCAGTGAATGCCGCAGCCAGCAGTGATGCGAACGATAGCACTGGTGGGGCCTTGAGCACTCATGAATATTTCTACGGCAACGGCACTCTAGGGAGAAATCCGTAAAGTGCTGCGCGTGTCTTTTGTCCAGCTTCACGAGCAGGGATGTTCTACCTGTGACGTATTGTCTATTTGCTCCAAATGTATCCTGGTAAATATCGTGTTCAGTGGCAAGTTGGCCACCATTTCTGCTGCAATTCGAGCAGTTTTGATTAAACACGAGTATCGGCGACGACTAAGCGGACATGAACGCAGCCAACAGGTAAAAATTGCGTTGTGAAGAGGTCATCACTATAATGAACTTGTGTTGTGTTTCTGTTACAAGATTGAGCAGGTGTGGACTTCCTCCTGCTCGTTGGGTGCTGCTACATTTTGAACGTTTGCCTCTTCACCAGGCTGCCACGAGTGGCGACGACCGAGGACGGAAATCTTGGGCTTAGGAGGAAGGTCTTTCGGGGTTTCCTTTTGCGGGGTGGGTTCCCGCTGAAACATCGTCACAAATGAGCTCCGTCGACCTCGTGTAGGAGTCGCGTTCTTGTTTAGACGCTTTCCGGCGTCCTTGAACTCCTGTTTAAAGTGTGATGGAAGTGATGGCTTAATCTCTAGGACCCACTTCCAGTACTTGTCCTCCTCTTTGCCCGAATGGGGCAGGATAAGTCGGATATCAGCCATTCAGACTGGACATGCGCTGGTTGAGACCAAGACAAGCACAAGACAAGCAGTTAAGACGTGAAATGGACAGTGGGGTGGGAATATCGGATCACGGCTGTCGTCACCCTACCACCAGTCCATTAATGAAGTGTAATCTGTCGATATATGGTTCGACGCGATGCAGTTGTTGCAGACGCACATGTGCTGACAAGGAAAAATCACGGAAGTAGGCCTCGCATTCACGCCGTAGACGCAGAGGGCATCAGCCGGGTATTCGCCGCCTGGGCGACGCGTAAATGGTCGAAGTTGACGGAAATTTCGTACGAGCTCCATGTAGTTCTTGGTGAGCTGAGCACCGTTCTGTTTTTGTATCACTTCCGACTTTGAACGCTGGCGCAAGGATTTCCCAATTAACGAGGCAACTGGGTTCTGCTGGACTACTTTGGTGTTCGACGGTTGTGGCGAATTGCTACCCCCGTTGACCCCGTTGGAAATGGTCAACGACGTAACAGGTGAATTCCTGGTAATGTTGGAGTTGGCGTCGTCGGGGTTTGGATGCTGCTTGGAAGTCTGACCGTTGAACGCAGCGTGGAGATACTTTTCCGATTGGATTATCGCTGCAGTTGAAGGGGGAACATTGGTGTCTTCTTCCTCGGATGAGTATTCTGCACCTTCCTCTTCGTCTGAGACCGACGCGTGTGAGTGTTGTGACGGAAAATCTTCTCCATAAGCATCGGATGCAGTCGGTACGACTGTGGCGGAAGTGATGCCACGAACCATCTTGTCAGCAAGCACTGCAGCTTTGACGAGACAATGCCTCTATTAATTAAATAACGCTCTCCGACTTCCGGCAGACCAGGCAAGAACAACACCTAAATAGCTGCTTAGCGCTCTTGGTCAGGCCAGGAATAGTGGAGATTAGTTTTTGCAAGCTATGGGCGGCACTTTGGTTTACTTAGGCGAGCTACGAAAAAATAATACTGGGGTCCAACGTGGATCAGCCCGCAAACACTCGCCCAGAGTACTGGTATTCATCAAAATACTGTGAAGCGTGTTAATAATTACCGGACCCTCGTGAACAGTTTCAAGCACATGCAGCCGTTTGCTCGAACTCCCGACGGCAGCTACCCAGCCAAGACCATTTGTGTGTTGTGCGCCGCTGTGAAACCAACGTCTGTGTTTTTCCCGTGCCAGCACATGTGTGTCTGCAGCAAGTGTATTACCTCGAACGACATGTCGCCAGGTTTTTCATTGAATACGGAGCGGTGGTAAGTAGTAACTACGCGTTGTCTTGCGTCGGATACAGCATAGCTAACCTTCTCTCCTGTCTTGTAGCGTGTGCCCAGTCTGTAGTCAACATTCGCCTAATTCTTCCACATACCGGCAGCGAGGAAGAAAAGCACTGGAATTGGGTGTTGACAGCCAAACCACCTCTGCCTTCAGAGTTCATACAAGGCTTCGAGAATGCCGGCAAGAAGTTGAGCGAGGATTCGGTCGCCGATAGCAGAACTTCGACTGTCAGCTCAATGAGCACCCATCTACCAGCGGACGAAACTACTTCCAGGACATTTATTCAACGTCCAGCACCACCCTCTCGTGGAAATACATGGTCGCCGACACTCACGAAGAGAGCATCAGCGTACAGGCTAGGGACATCAAAGAAGCAAGAGAGCTGTGTAATCTTATGAATACATGTACCAGTTCACTTCAACTTGACCTATTTTCCACCAATCACATGTACAGTATCCAGATTAATGGATACAATGAAACTGGTTAAGAACAAAACAAATTCCGACAGCTGTGAGGTTTGAACTCACGCGGGTTACCCCAATGGATTTCAAGTCCATCGCCTTAACCACTCGGCCAAGCTGTCTCTACACCACTTACTAAATATCAATTATCCTGGGAGAGGTTGGACAGCCCCACAAACTTTAATTCGTCGTCAAAATGTATTCCCAGTTACTTCCTCCGGTCGGGAAAAAGTGCAACGACAAACAGATGTCGAACTCTAATTTCTCCCCTGGGCTCGCTTTATAAGCGCTGATTGGTGGATTCAACGCGTTTTGATCTCTTCTTTTGAATGCTTTTTTGAGCGCGAAATAATTCAACCAAACGCCAAAGTTACGAGCAAAAGACTACAGAATGACCA
>LGSN01000251.1:0-45458 GCA_001314375.1 Phytophthora podocarpi | reverse complement strand
TCAGAGGAAAAGGACGGGACACGAAGATTTGATTTGATTGGCTGCTGAAACATACTTTCCAACCGTGATAACCCCTGCTATGCCTATATAATCCATAACGAATTCGAAGAGATCAGACATGTGTAACCTTTACAAGGAAGGAATTCCACAACGCATTTACAACCAAGACCACCCCCTACCTGAATCCTTGGCCTATTCCTCGGCCAATCGTATTGTTGACAACCCTACAATCGATATGTACGAAGAACTGCACGAGCTCGCGCATTCTACTTGAGCTTTGCAATTTTTCCTACCGTCTTATTCAACAGACCTGATTCCCATTCAAGTGGAGTTTTCGTTATAAAAGCGGCGAATTATGAATCACGCTAGCTTCATGTTCAAAGAGACACCTATCGAACGGATAACTGTTACGCTTCGAAAATACACAAGGTACATGATCTCATGAAAAAATCCGCCCACGTCCATAGCCGCTAACACCGAAAGTCCGCGCGATGAGGGAAGACTAACAACAGTCGGGGTCCCTCGCTTCGACCGAGCAGACTTGCTCAGCAGCGTAAATATGCACAACAAAATTGTAAGCAATACAGCAATCATCGTCGTAAGTATTCAAGCAAGACTTACCTGCTGCCCTTCGCTGTCTCGTCAACAAGCACGAGCTGGTCAGGACAACTATTAACCGCGCAGCATAATTACGCCGTTCACGTGGCGCCACCTCTCTGGCTCGTTTCGTGAACCGCTTTCTTATATAGTCGAATTCAAAGCGAAACCCTAAAATGTGCTGAAGCTGCTCAAACTTGTGGCGGAGCTCAGCTTGCAGTTATTTGATATATAAAAGCAGGGGAGCACTTCCACGTAGTTCTACAAATGTCAGGGTTTCCTGGGGCCACTTGCTGCTGTGCGCACTCTAGTGTTTCATGCTACAGGGAGAGTCTGTCATCTCGAACTTACTAATTCATCGCGTCAACTTCGCTCATGAATTTCAAAAAGAGCGCTTACCATAGCTGAATCCATGACATGCACACATACAAGAACTACAGCTCTCCGTCATTGAAACCTCCTCAATAGGTCAATCTGGTAGTTGACTTCTCTCAGAATCGGTGTTAATCACAAGACGATGAGCTTATCTGAAGCACTGGCATACAAAACTTGTTTCGATTGGTCTGTTGTGTCCATCGAAATTTTTATTATTAGCGCTGAAGCTCATATCAGAGGTACGTCACCTAAAATCACATACCTATACTGGGGATATCATATCAGAGGTGAATAACCTAAACAAAATCGCATACCTTATACTGGGGATAAGAGTCATATTGGACAATCCGCCGGAAACAGAAAATACTATTTTCTTTCAATATCAGTCTTCGTTTTACACTCCAACAACAAGCCCTCCTCCGGACTCCGTTCTTTTATAAATCACGCTACACGTGTTGATACAGGAGAGCTGTCTCCATGCCCAAGTCATAAACTTTTAGCTTTAGCTTTCCTCGTAGCATAATAGTCTGTTGTATTTTATCACAAGTAAACGGAGACAGTACACACCAACTCATTGGTGAGTAAGGACTTCATTAGAGTCGCTGGAGCTAACCCCCTCCCCGTTGAGTGTTGCGATCTAAAAACGTGCCTCCCCCAGGCCGAGACCTTGATCATGCTAACCGCGTCTCGAAGCATACCAGCAAGAACTAACTTGACCATCTTCCCATCATCGGATGACCAGGTCGCTTTTGCCTCCTGCAAACAACGCACACGTGCCGCCGATGTGGAGCGAATGCAACGAGTAGTCCTTTGAAGACAGTTCCATGATCACTGGCGCAGACTTGATAAGCAAGACCATCTTGATTGACTGATGGTTCTGGTTTGTGATGTCGAGGTGCGGTATGACCCCAAACTTCCTTCCATCGACAACCCACCGTTCACGAATGCGTAGGCATTCTCCAACCCGGCCCAACACCGGGTAATCGAAGTGGTAGTATCGGATTGTGACACCTTGTTCAATACGTTTACTTTGATGCGATTCAAACACCACCTCCACCGAGAACGTGTTGACCGCCCCTGGGCCAACGTATTGTCCCCCTCAATTCCTCAAAATCAAATTTGTGCGCCTTCACGCCGTTTCCCGGTCACTCCCTGTAGATTTGCCAGAAGTTGGAGTATATGCTGCTTCGTCCGAAAGGATTCAGACTGTATTGTGATCACGCCAACTCGGCGTACATATTTGCGCCCCACGATGCTTTCAAGAAGCACGTTCGAGACCGGCTCCAGCGGTGGGCCATGCAGCTTTGTGGGCTTCACTACGTCATCGAGCATATCGCTGGTGAGGACAACCTCTGGGCCGACATCGTGTCTCGCTGGCACACTCGCGAGCAGGTTAAAGTCGCGGCAGTGGAGACGCGTAGTCGCCATGCCGCGCCCATGGTTGCAATCTCGCAGTTGCGGCCACTTTCAGATGAGCAGTTTGTGTTCCCGACCATGGACGGGATCCGTGAAGCGCAGCAGGCGGCTGGCCGTGAGTGTTCGAGGCTGCGAGTCGCTCTGGGGGAAGAATATGCGGTGACAATGGTCGACGGCCGTCCCTGGATTCCGAATGCCGCGAAAGAGCTTCTCGCACGCCTATTTGATGTGGCTCACACTGGGTCACATGTTCACCGTGGCCAGGAATCCATGGCTGCAGAGCTGCAGCAGCACTTCATCATTGCCCGTCTGAGTGACAAGGTGTCAAAGTCTGTCAGCGATTGATTGTTATGTAAGCATATCAAAGAGCCACGCGTGATACCTCGCCCGTACGGACCGACACTCAGGACACAGAAACGAAATGAGGCTCTTCAATGGGATTTCCTGTATCTCGGCAGTGGATATGGAGACACAGCATACCTCCTGGTCGCCAAGGATGAGCTGACTCACTATTCCCGAGTGCCACACCCACATCTTTCGTCACGGCAGAGGCTCTCTCCATGTGGTGTGCGCGCTATGGAGTCCCGGAGATTCTCGCGTCAGACCAAGGAACGCATTTCCGGAACGAGACGGTGAAGCATTTGTGTGCACGGCTGAAGGTTGAACAGACGTTTTCGCCGGTGTACTTTCCGTGGCTCAACGGTACTGTCGAGCGACTCAACAAGGACGTCCTGCAGGTAGTGCGGGCGCTTCTGATGGAGTACAAAATCGACACGCACGAGTGGTCTTACCTTTTGCCAGCGCTGCAAGCGAATCTGAATCATACTCCAGTCCAGTCGCTAGTTGGCTACACTCCTGTGGAGCTCTTCACGGGGCTTCCTGCATCTTCACCACTGGACGCTGTCGCCGGACACCAAGCTGAAGATGACCAGCTTCTGGTCGTTGACTTCGAAAGCGTCGGTGAACAGCTCGAGTCGTTGCGCAACTCATTGCACGAGATGCACAAAGAAGTGCTGGATGCGAAGGAACGCACTGCGCTTGCAGGACATGGCGTCGCACAAGGGCTCTACCGTGAACTTTGATGTCGGCGATTTTGTACTCTGGTCACGGATTGACCAGCGATTGCCAAACAACAAACTGTTGGGGCAGTGGGTTGGACCGTTCAAGGCCACCGAAGCGAAGCCGCACTCATTTGTGATCCTGCATTTGATATCGGGACGGGAGTACGAGGTGCATGCGTCGCGACTGAAATTTTACGCAGACTCGGAGCTTAACCAGACGGCTGAGCTGCTAGAGTTGGTATCGAGTCAAGGTATGATGATCGGGGTGGAGGATATTTGCGACCACCGTTTCAACGCGACTCTGGATCGCTGGGAGTTGCTAGTGTCATGGATGGGCTTGCAGGCGATCGAGAACTCATGGGAGCCTCTCACCAACCTCGCTCAGGATGTCCCCACCAAGGTGTGCGACTACGTCAACTCGAGCGATGACGCCGTCAACACGAGTAGCGCTCCTGGCACCCGCGAGCTTTGGGGCAGTGTCGGCGGATTACGATCAAGATCTTGTTGTTGTGGAGTGTCAACACCAGTATCGTCCCGCTGCTCGGCCAATGGCATTGGCAAGGTGATGCCGCAGGCCAGTAAGCGGTCCGAGAGTGCACAGCCTGAAGATTACTCGGCTCGAGGCACGCGTCCACTGCTGCATGTACAACACTACAGTAGGCGATACAAGGGAGCCCTAGGAGTGAGTGCTGTAGGCTCGCCGTAGTTTGCATTCTGTTTTGCTTTCCTCGTTAATAAACTTTCCCTTCGGAAATACCTGGGTCTCGCGACAGGAGGCAACTATTGAGGGTTACTGGTTTTGGGTACTGTGTACCAGTTGTACCCATTAACCGGTNGAACTCCCTCCGCTCAGCCCAAGCCTCGCTTCCAAGACCTCAACACCTTTATCAGCAACTTCAAGAAACTTATCTGGACAAGGGTCGAACGCGAGTTCAATCGGGACCAGTCCCACTGCCCATAAGCTCTTGGCATCCAACCAGAACGCCGCGACGATGTGTTGCGGAATGAACAACGAAAGTAAACGCTACTTCGTCCAAGCGTTTCTGTCAGGTAACTTGGACTTCTCGTAGAGAGAAGATCGATCTTGGAGATAGCTACTTTTCAACTTCCTCTATAATCAAATACACGTTTACTTCTTATACACATAGCACTAACAATATTAGGCAATGTTATTCAGCGGGTTGCCGATCGGCAAAACATGCGTATTGCGCACAAACCAGTGAATGAGCTTTTCCGACGGATGACTTTGGTCCAGTGGATAGCCCAATCCGCAGTTCATTTTAGCAGATTTTCAGTACAGGTGCTAATAATCGAGACCGCACCACACAGAAGACAAAGGAACCCAAGTGTGTCCTCATCGCAGCAGGAACACTTGGAAGATACAACAGAAACACCATGATTTGGGAATCATTCGGCAACGTTTTCGGATTTCCGCTGTGGATCAACGAACTGCACAGGGCACAACAAGACCGGATGGTCGGACTATTTTGCAAGGTTGTGAGCCCCAGAAGGTCACAACCGAAGCAAAACTAGTAACAATTACCATACATTCGACGAAAAGATGGCAGCGATGCCATTCGCTCACAAGGCAGCTTGGATGAGCCTGTGAGCTACAAGACATTAGCAATGTTCTGTGTCACGATATTTCGGCAAGGTTCGTCACGATATCGCGTAAGGTTCGTGTACTCCACTGACATGACTGTTCAATATTGACATCGTATTACCATATATCCATGTAACCCAAAAAACGAACTTAAGAAAAATTGAATGTTCATATTTTCAGACGGGGAATCCGAGGTTTTAACATTTAAATATATTGAATGCACTAACTCACTCGAAAAATATTTTTGCGTCAAAGTGACATTTTGTTTTGCGTTGTCTCAATAAATGTGTTGATGCTTTATATTTTATAAAGTATCAATACAATTAGGCAATTGACGTCTTTTACTATTATAATTGTATTTGTTTAAGATAATTTATCTCATTTTTTGTTTTAATTTTAATTGGCACAACCCTCCATCAATTTAGTAGTTCTGGCTGTCGTGATACAGCCGGATGCTTTTGCAAGGCGACAGGTAGTCCGTCGTTTTCTCAATCGAGGGAAAGTCTCAACGCGCTTGCTGAGCTAGTTATTGAGAAGTGAGTAGCTTGACGAGGGTTGCGAACTATGGCTGATAGGTATTAATAGTCAGAACGATTCGTCCGCATCACGTGGCTTATCGTGTCGTTGGGAGCGAGATAAGCATTCAATAGACCAGGCCACATTGAAGCAGCTATCACGAAATAAACTTGCTTGAACATTAATAACGGCCAGTACATGCGCGCCTCGAGTCTCTGCACTTTGACCTTTTTACACCATTAGCAGTGTTCTTGGCCGTCGAATGCCCACCTTGCGCGAATAGACAGCAGCAACAACAGACACCTCGTCGCGTCCAGATCTGCGCTGTACATGTATTTAATTAGGTGTGCGCCACACATCCATAAATACGTCAAATAATCCATCTTACGGGTGCCGAGCCATTTCAAAGTCAACACGGCCAGCGATCCAGATTTTTCGATGAAAAATCTGGATCGCTGGCCGTGTTGACTTTGAAAGGCTCGGCCCCCGTATTCCAAACTTTTATCCATATTATGGCGTAAAATTCGACAAAAAGTCGTAAATAACCTTTGCTTACGTATTTACATAAATAAACATCACTATATTTCCACCTCCAAATCACAAAATTCTCGACATTTCGATATTTCCCTTTGCCACCCCACAAGGAACCATTCCGCACTGCCATCCCGTCGCTCGACGGCCATGGCGAACGCGCGACTCAAGCAGGCGCGGCGGCGCGCGTCCTCTCGCAGCTCCAGCGCCGCGCAACCTGTAGCCCGCTCCGTCTTGCAGACGCAGATACCCGCAACCCCCTCTCCCGTCCACTCTACGCCACACAACGAGCAGATTTCCGACGCCCAGAGCGAGCGCGAGGCCTTAGAATTTGCTCTTTTGGCTCGGAAACGCGCGCTTGAGGGCGAAATCCAGACACTAACCCTCGGTAAACCCATGCACAAGGAGACGGCGCCCAGCTGCGACGCGTCGGGTCGCCGCCTGGCGCGCTGCCATCGAGATTTTCTGCTCCAGGAGATGGAGTGGATGGCCGCGGACTTCAGTCAGGAGCGCAAGTGGCGCGTACGCAACGCCAAGACGCTGAGCCAGGCGCTGGTGTCGCATCTGGATAGACAGGAGGCTCGACTGGCGAGACAGAAGAAGAGCGAGGAGGTGGCGAGGCGCCGTGCCGCAGCAAGAGTGGGAAGGGAGGTGAAGAAGTTCTGGAGCAAGATCGACAAGATCATCGCGTTCAAGGTGAAGCTGCAGGCGGATGAGTTGAGGCAGAGACACATGCAGAAACACCTGGTGCAGCTCGTGGAGCAGACAGAGAAGTATGCGACGGCTCTGGCGGCGAGTTTCCAGGAGGGGAAGGAGGAGGAGGATGGAGATTTTGAGGTTGAGGAAGAGGAAGAGGAAGAGGATGATGAGCGTTCAATTGAGGAGGAAGAGAGACGGGATGGACCGGTGTCAAGACGACAAGCAGCGGAGGAGGTGGCGGCGTTGCAGGAAGAAGGGGGGTTATCGATTGAGGAGTTGAGAGAGAGGTATGCTGGGATTCGAGACTGTGGAGATAAAGCTGCGGAGGAGGAGGTTGAGAGTGCAGACAGTAGTGAAGATGGCGATTTTGAAGTGACAGAGGAGGAAGAGGATGATGAACGATCGATTGAGGAAGAAGAGAGACAGAGTGGACCGGTTTCGAGACGACAAGCGGCGGAGGAGGTGGCGGCACTGCAGGAAGAAGGGGAGTTGTCGATGGAGGAGCTGAGGGCAAGGTATGCAGAGGCATTAGTGGCTGATGACGCAGCAGATGAAGACATGCAGGTGGGGGAGGAAAACGAGGAGAGGGAGGTGGACGGTGAGTTTGTGCCGACGAGGGGTGAAGAAGAGGAGCAGGCGGATGATGAAACCACTATCGAGGAGGAAGAAAGGCTAGATGGGGACGCCTCGCCATCTCAAAAAGCAGAAGAGTTAAGACTACTGCAAGAGGAGGGCGACATGTCAATTGATCAACTTCGAGCACGATACGCGACGGCGTCAGACGATGAACAGTCGAGCAGCCATGGAATCGAAAGTTCAAGATCAGACGAGGGACACGACGACGTAGAGACACATAGAGAGCAGGAATGTCCGGAATATGACGACACCAAGGCAGAAGTGGTTGTTGCCCCAACTTCTGATGCAACAGCAACAGATACGTCACCGGTCGTTAGGAAGAGTGGCTATAAGCGGCCTTATCTGCTGACCTCGAGGCTAGATCTGCGGGAGTACCAAGAAGCTGGCGTGAATTGGCTCATCAGCATGTGCGAGCGACGCATCAACGGCATCCTTGCGGATGAAATGGGTCTTGGCAAGACTATCCAGACGATCTCACTTCTGGCGCATCTCGCTTGTGCTCAGGGGCTCTGGGGGCCTCATCTTATTGTAGTACCCACGAGCTGTCTTGTAAACTGGGAGATGGAGTTCAAGCGCTGGTGTCCGGCGTTTAAGGTGTTGACGTATTTTGGATCCGCTAAACGTCGCAAAGAACTCCGGCAAGGATGGTCGAAGCAGAATGCATTCCAGGTGTGCATCACCAGCTACCAGCTTGTGGTGCAAGATGCACACTGCTTTAAGCGAAAAAAGTGGTATTACCTGATCCTCGACGAAGCACATAACATCAAGAACTGGAAGAGCCTACGCTGGCAAACACTGCTGACATTTAGCTCCCAGCGCCGGCTTTTGCTTACCGGTACGCCGCTGCAGAATAATTTACTGGAGCTCTGGGCTCTCATGCATTTTCTTATGCCCCACGTGTTCTCGTCGCGCAAGGAGTTCAGCTATTGGTTCCAGAACCCTCTAGCGCTTATGGTGGAGAACGGCAGTGACCCAACTCAATCGGGGGACAATGGAGTCGAAGGGGGCAAAGACTTAGTGACACAATTGCATGGTATCATTCGACCTTTTGTATTGCGTCGGTTGAAGAAGGATGTGGCGAAACAACTACCGGGAAAGTTTGAGCACGTCATCTCATGTCAGTTGTCGAAGCGACAGCGATTCTTGTACGAGGATTTCATTTCTCGTAGCAGTACACGTCGCGCAATGTTCGGCCGTGGAAAAGGTCGTGGTGCCAACTTCATGAGCATGATGAATGTCCTTATGCAGTTACGAAAGGTGTGCAACCACCCGGATTTGTTTGAGCCGCGTCCGATTGCATCTCCGTTGGATATGCCGAGTATCCACGTGCACATACCTTCACGCTGCGGATATTTAGTTGATGAAATCGTAAACGACCGTCCGCGCGTGGCACTCTGGACAGACAATAATTTACCAGGTCTGGAGTTGCTGCGCAGCGATAAGTTCTCTTCAAAACGACGAAGAGAGCTTTTCTTCTATGATGTGAGTGCACCACTTCCAGATGATACTGTTGCAACGGTGCCGCTGCCGTACGAGGGGAAGAAAGATCTCGTGCGAAGAATTATGAGGCTTGCTACAAAACGCCGGGAATACTGGGAACATAAGCGTGCAAGTGTTGCACAGCGTCAGAAGCTCCACGTCGGACTGTATCTGGACGAACCTGTGCTTGGAGATGCTCTTATCCGAGCTTGCACGATGCCGACGTTTATATCACCAGCTATGGAAGTTCATATGCATCGCACCCGACCTTTTCTCGATGCTCGTCAACCGACATTGGCTCTGCAAACTATGGTGCGAGACCCTGAGGAGAGACTGGCGTCACTACAATCCGTAGTCAACAAGTCCATTTGCTACGTGCCGAAGGCTCGCGCGAGACCTGCTCGTGTCATCCACGGAGGTGGCGGCTTCGCTTACGACAACAACTTTGTCTTGTCACGCAAAGCGCAGGCTGAGGAACTTGAGAATTATGCCCAACCCGTGGCACATCGCATCTTAGCGCCATACCACAACACATTCAAGCGCACACAGTTATTTTTCCCTGACAAGGCATTGGTGCAGTTCGACTGTGGTAAACTCCAGCAATTGGCTGTGCTTCTGCGCACGTTAAAGCGCGGTGGCCATCGATGTCTCATCTTCACGCAAATGAGCTCGATGCTGAATATCCTCGAAGTGTTTTTGAACTTGCACGGTCACACGTACTTCCGTTTGGATGGTGCAACAAAAGTGGAAAATAGGCAAATGCTTATGGAGCGTTTCAATCGCGACGAGAAGATTTTCTGCTTCATACTGAGCACGAGAAGCGGTGGTTTGGGCATCAACCTCACGGGTGCAGACGCTGTGATCTTTTACGATTCGGACTGGAATCCAGCCATGGATGCACAGGCTCAGGACCGTGCTCACCGCATTGGCCAGACACGTGACGTGCACATTTACCGATTTGTGAGCGAGCACACAGTGGAAGAGAATATTCTTCGCAAGGCGCAGCAGAAACGGCATTTGGACTTCCTCGTGATGTCAGAGGGGCAGTTTACCACCGACTTCTTCTCTAAAGCTAGCTTACGCGAGCTTATGGTTGGTAGCACAGGCGAAGAACCCGAGGATATTGAATCTGAATCAGAAGTTGACGATGGGAGCACTGACGAGGATATGGACGATGAAAATGAAATATCACTTGATACCGTGGAAAACGCGATGGCGCAGCTTGAAGATGAGGAAGATGTCGTGGCAATGGAGGGTGCACGAGCGGAGTATCTGCAAGAACAGCACGAGTTCGACGAAGAAGCAGGTGGTGGTAGCAGTATCGCGTTTCCTAGTGCAAAAGCGCAGACAAACCATTCTGGAGACACGGTGTCTTCGAAGCCATCAACTCCATCGTCGTTATCGGTCAGCACTGCTGCGAGTGAGAGAGGTGATGACGAAGACGATGAGTTTGGGAACGAGAATACAGCAGAAGAGGACACGGGGGAAGAAGTTGATGATCGCCCTTCAAATCGAGGAAGTAGGCGCGATCTAGCAGCGCCCGATGGGTTGGAGCATGACGAGATCATGGACGATGATGAGCAGACTGCCAAATCAAGTCGGAAACGGCAGCGTCGCAGCTCAAGCGATCAAAGAAAAATGCCAAAGCGCCTCAAGCTTTCGGAACCTCATGATCATAATGGAAAGCATGGTGAAAAGGTCCGCGAGAGGGCCCGTGATGCTGCCGAGGAACAAAAGCTGCAAGCTTGGAAGGCATCTGTGCAATCACTACAAGGATTTGAGGACTCATTGAATTCAGTGGACCGCTACGCGCTACATTTTCGAGAAGATGTGGATCCCCTGTATGCATACACACCAGCTCAGCAAGCGGCAGCACTTGCTGGAGTCGACTCAAATCCTACTGCACCAACGCTACTGGAAGACATAGAGCGAACTGAGGCAGAAAAACGAGAAGTAGAGGAACGCCTTATTGCAGAAGGCGAACTTGTCGTTGGTCAGATGGATGACGACGATGACACTAGCGCTGAGCAGATGACTGAGCGTTACACCGACATGTACCGTCGTGAGCGCGCGCACGTGCTCTTCGAGCAGCGTAAACGTCTTCTGACTGGCGCAGCGTGGTCACTCATGAAGTGTGCGAAGACTGGTCAGCCGTTCTACTACAATGCTGATACCCGTGAAGCTACGTGGGAATGCCCTCCTGTTCGGGTCGCTAACGAGCAGTTCAAAAGCGCGCGGAAGAGAGGGTATGAAGGCTTGCCGCCACCGGCATTGCTGCGTGTGCTCTCGATGTTGGCCCCGTTCCCAGAACGTCATCGTGCACAGATGGTCTGTCGCAGCTGGCACACTGCTGCACAGCACCAGTCATTGTTCGTAAAGGTTTCTGCGAGCGACTTCGATCCAGGATCGCCAGCATCCTTAGCAAAGGTTTTGGCGAAGGTGGCTCCAGGCGACACGGTTCTTTTCGGTGCGGGTGTATACCAGCTCGATGAGACTCTAGCAATTTCGAAGCCGTTGAGACTACTGGGGGCCCCTGACTCGCACGTAGAACTGCAGATGCATTCTTGTCGTGCGCAGCTTTGCTGGAGTGCTCGTGGTGGTGTAATTTGTGGTTTCCACTTCACGCGAACTAGCAGTGCACCCGATTCAGCTGCGCTTGATATAAAGCTGAGCTCCGATGCCACCGAATCAGTACCCTCTGTCAAAGAAAGCAGACGCGCGGTGCGAAAGCAAGATAAAAAGCTGGCTAACTGGCAGAATTTACTACGCGTGGTGGGGGACGGACAACTACGTGTGGAGTACTGCGAGTTTGACGGTAATGGTCTGGGCAACGCTTGTATATGCGTGTGGGGCCGTGGCGAGAAGAAAAAGAAGAAACGCGAGTTTGCAAGATGCACGGATACCAAGGCCATTTCTACCTCGAAACCAAGCAAACCTCTGGCTGCAACTTTTGCGGCTTCTACTCCGACGGCTACGGCTGCCCCACCGGCGGCTACTACAGCACCAGTTTCCACGCCAGCAGTTGCTGTGCCTGTGGCTACTAAACCGGTTGCTCCATTGATCGACTCATCATCAGTGGACAACACAACGAAGATTGCTGTATCAGCGACTGTTGCACCAGCGACTACAACGCCGCGTGTTACCACTCCAGTGACTACGACACCGCGCATTACAGCACCAGCAGCTGCGAGTACATCGTCGCGGCTTACCACACCAGTGACGGCTGCTGCAGCCTCCGGACCAAGTGTTACCACGCCAGCGGCAACTGCAACTGTGACGACACCTTCTACACCGGCGGCTTCTGCGCCAGTGACTACCACACCACGAATGACCACACCCAGTGCCCCAGTGACTATCACACCACGAACTGTTGCAGCGCTGACCGCTACGGCTACTGTTCCAGCAGCAGATACGCTGCTGGTGATGCAAAACTGTCGTGTTCGGGGCGCAGGGAGTTCAGGTGTTCTTCTTGTGCGTGGATCACTGGTCATGTCGCTGAACACTGTCGAAGGCAATGCGCACTCGGGTGTTACTGTCCTGGGTGGACAGGCATTGCTACGGCGAAACAAGATTCAACGAAATGCTCGGTTTGGTGTGCGGTTGCTCTATCACGCGGGAAACGTGATCGTTGAGGACAACGTGGTGTTTGGCAACGCTTGTGGGAACCTCGATGTAGACAACTCGGGTCGACGCTTCGTTGTTCGCTTGAATGACATGGACAAGGGTAAAAAGTCGTCGGAGAAGCTGTCGCATTCGCATGGCAAACTGCGCTTGAAGACTTATCGTGTGTTGGAGAAGGAAGTACCGCGTGCTCCGACCCCGGTTGTGACCACCCCCACCAGTGCTACTGCTGAATACTGGAAAAGACAACTAGCCATCGGCGCTGCAGCATCTTCAGCGTCGTCAGCGGTGTCCAAGCCAACTTCGGCTGCCACTCTGGCTAGACCCGTCCTCACTGCTAGTAGTATCATGGCTGGCGGGATTCCTATGGGCTTTATGCGACCTGTAGTATTTCCTCAAGGGTCTAACCCGCTGCACGTCTCCCACCTGCCGATGGCGTTTGCATCGCTGGGAGCGAAGCCTACAATCCCATCCGTGACGCTAAACCGATCAGCAGCGAGCGCACAACTGCCCACAACTGCTGCAATTTTGCAGCGGACTCTTAGTGCCCCTGGCGTTACTAGTAGCGCGCCTGCGAGACCTGGAGGAGTTTTACCTGGAACCACGAGTGTACCAACTACTATTGCGCGTTCAACGTCACTTCTTGAGCCGCCGAAGAAACGCCGAAAACGTCGGCCCAAGACGCAACAAGTTGTCGTGGGTGGACGCGAAATTGTACTGCGGGACACGTGCGAGAAGCCCACCGAAAAGGTGGTGAAGCCACGACGCCCCAAGGACCCGCAGACGCCAGTACCGGCGCCTGCCGTTTTGCAGCAGATGACTTCGCCGTCCGCGTTTCAGCTGAAATTCGCTCCTGGCTCAACTGCAGCAGCAGTGGCAGCAGCTATGAGTGCAATGATGGCAAACACGGCCAAATTACAAGCAGCTGCATCGCAAGTGCAGACAGGAGGGATATCAGCTGGGAGTACTGTGGCGACCAGTCCAGCAGGGACCATGACATCGACCGTGGGTGTGAAAGCTGCAACACCAACGCCAACAGTATCTATAGCACGGCCAGTGCAGGCGGGTAGTGTTCTGTCGGCGGCTGCAACAACTGTAGCGGCGAGACCATCTACGCCTATGGTGTCAACAGTGCAGTCAGGTAGGGCGCTGACGGCAGTAACGAAGCCAGCGGTGGCTATGACTTCGACCGCGGGTGTGAAAGCTGTAACGCCGAAGCCAGAAGCGGCCATAGTACCGTCGTTGAAGGTCGCAGATATTTCGACGGTGGCTGCTAAAGCAAAGCCAGCAGTAGCAGTTGCTGTACAGTCGACAGAACTTCCCAAACAACCGGCAAAGGCAGGAGAAAAGCGGCAATTGGAAACTGCTGGGATAGAAACCAAGCCAGCGGAGCGAGAGGAGGAGAAGAAGAGTTCAGGTGGTGACAATGGCCAACCAGAGAAGAAGGTTAGTAAGCCTTAAAAAGCGAGAGTAAACTGGGACTATGATGATAGAGACGGTAAATAGAGTGCTCCGCAAATTTATTTATGAACAAAACGAAAAATCAACGAATAAAAGCAGTATAATGACTCATGATTCATGAGTGCTGCAGCCGCGCTTCGACTCCTAGAATTACCCACGTCCTGATAAATCAGGCCTGAGTACTTAATGGATGGCAGGTCGAAGTACAGGGCCAAGTTGTATTCCAACGGCTGCAAGTGTCGCCACCGACGCCACAACCTTCACTGCACCAAGGGAACCATTGCTTTACGAGCCCGTGCAACAAACGACACGCAAACTGCAAACCTGAGGAGACTGTCGAATAGAGGAACTTCGTCAAAGACAGCAAGGCGTCAGAAATTTCAAGGTGGTGGCAGTTAGACCCCCAAGCGACGGTAACTATGGTGGGATAAACCAACTGGGAAACACTATCGTCTTCTTCTTGGATTGGAGCGAGTGTGTTTCCAGCGAGTGAGCTGTGGCAACGTTTCGCCTCCAATCGCACAAGAGCAGAAGTGTTAATATCGTCTATCTGTTTTTGTTATCAGTTGCTAACGACTATTCTTCACATGCGCGAAGGTTTGTCTGTGGTTGCTTATGTAGCTGTTGCTCCACTCACGAACGTGAGATACCGCTGAGCGCTGAGCAGTTCTTCGTACAGTATAAACCGATCTATTTCATTGTGAATTCTACAGTTTCGGTTGGCGATTGTAGCAGAAGCACAAAGAGATCCTGTTTCTGAGTACGAGTCCATCCGTTTCCGGTCTAGTCAACTTATGCGACCGATCCCAGAGACGGTTCTGAGGCCGCAAGGAACTGGGAGAGGTTGTAAGCAGAACGGAGATTCTAGCAAGACGCGAGGAATCAAAGGTCAAAAGTATCCAATAATGCAAATAGTACGCTCCCAATTATTGTTGAGAGGATAGGAGCATATCTTTTGAGTTCGCGCAAATTCCTTATCTCGGATTGGATTCGGCTGCCAGTATTTCGGTGATGCGTTCTTAATTGCTCCCGCACACGTGTTCTTAAGATTTTAACCCCTTAGATCCTGAAATAAGCTCAAGAAATGTTTCTATTTTTACTAATATCCTTGAGTTTCTTGCATAATACTCCACCTCAAGCGTGCACTCTTGCAACGATCTCCAGGTCTTCTCCAAGCTCAGCACCATTTCCGCGAATTATGTAAGTAGACCAAACCGGCACTGTCATTAGCACCTTTCCTCTGTAAATTTGTGTTTGTCTGCTGATGGCCTAAACTCCAGTGATGATTATAACCCAAATTCGATAGAAAAAGACAGAGCTGTTTCTCGCCGCGAGCTAACAAAACATACCGTATTTCGGGAATTATTTTTATTGTCAGACTCACAAAACAGCCAGAAACATTTATTTAAGTACTGTTTAAGAATCTGCATCGACAGCGTATGAATATCGCAGCCAAACGATGGAGATGATGGGGTGGAGATACAACACTTCTCGGAAGATGTAGCTCGTGACTCGAAGTTTGGCCCAGTACTATCGAAAATACCCAGCTCAGGTACGTCGAAAGTGCGTCAGGCACGTGTGCTTCCATCGAGCAGCTCGAGTACCGGTAGTGTAGACGTCCCGAATAGACGTCCATCGACTAGCAAGGAGAGAATCAATCACGTGTGGCTGCGCTGTGGCCTTGGGCTATTGGCGTCTATTTGCCTGCTCTGGACAATTTGGCTCATTGTACTGACTATTGCTCCTAACAAGACTATCAACCGCGTCATGCACACTGAAACCTTTGATGAAGGCACATTTTGGCTTCTTGTGGATACGCCACCAAATTTGCTATGCTCGGGTTGGGCTTTGTTGTACTCGGTTATTCTGCCACTATCGTCCAGATTCTTCACTAAAGTCGTACGAATATGCGGACTCCATTTCTTCGCTCGCTCGAGACTTTCGATGCTATGAGAGCGAATATCGAACAGCTCGCGGTGGGTGCTTCAACTCATAGCAGAATCACCTCTTCGGCTGCGAAACTCGTTGTATCTTTTGCATAGGCTGGGAGTCCGAGACGAAAGCTTGTGGTACGTGTAGCTTCCCCCAAGATACGAATTGTAGTATTTTGGAGATACTACTAACTGTATGTCTGGATCTACGTCGTAGAACATTGGTTTGAAGATCAGCGACCTCGTTGTCGAGGGTTTTTTGTTGTTTGGCATCCTTGAGGCGGGGCCTCCAGTGCTACTCGCAGCAATTTTCACGGTGATTGTCGCTGCAAATGCTTTGTCATGGCGATGTTTCTTCCTTCCAAGAACATAGGGCTCACGGAAACTCTTGTCGATATCTTGTAAGTGAGCATCTTTATTGGTACTTGCTTCGAACTACCCTCTTACACCTACTCTTGATCCGCACTTATCATAGTTTCGACTTCCTCATCGCCGTCGGGTATCCAATTATCGTTCTCTTCCACTGCCTTTCAATATTCAAGTTCAACCACGATAAATTGACGATCAACCTCGACATTTTCCCTGCAGGATGGTTTGAGCAGTCCGCAAGTGTGATAGCTGACCCGGCGCAAATGGACATCATTCACAAGAGTCTCAAGTTGCTTCGAGTTGCAAATGTGATGGATATGTTCACACGCGTCGGGGTCAATTTCATCTTCTGTTTCCGCCTGTATCGCGTGGCAAATCGAATTCAGCGTCCAGAGATTCACTTTTCCAGTGTGTATCCAAAGCGGCATCGTCTTGCTGCTGCAACTTTGATTGTCTTTGTGATAGGCCTAACTGTATTCGTCGAGGAAAGTATTCGGACGTCAGCTGTAGCATGCCGTCCGCATCCAGAGTGTGCCGTGAAAGCACATCGATGGGTAATGCCCAACAGCGAATCAGTAACCCAGTGTCCTTGCTTGACCCTCATCGATGGTGACATCGCCCCCAAGACCTACTACGAGTGGATAAACCCGCGAAACATGACGGACAAAGTGGCGCAACTAGCCGCGACAGATGATCTTGAGACTATTCAATTGATCAATCGCTACCTTCCGATTCTTCCTGAGGAGCTCCGATGATGCAGTAAAATGACCCATTTGTACGACAAGCAAGCGGCGAGAAGATTGAACACCGTGCCTATTAACTGTGTTTGTACTTGTTTGTTGATGTGGTTCCTCAGATCGTTGGTCTATACCCACACAGCAACAATCCCAGCGTGAGTACAAGAGTTTACCCAGCTTCAGTATTTGTACGCTTTTGCTCTACTTGTAAAATTTCCGTTGCCTGAATTAATCGTGTGTTGTTGGGAAATATGTAACCCAGGCATGTTGAAGGCACAGCCTTTACATCGCTGGTGTCGCTTCCAGAGGGCATGTTCGACAAGATGGACTCCCTCGCCTTCATCCACTTGGGCATTCATCCTATTATCCCACAGCTTCCATCACTCAAGGATCTCACAAGTCTCAAATCGCTCACACTGACATTATTATTCTCGCTTGTCGAGTTGCCGTCGTTCGACAGTTTGCTCAGCCTGGAACGTGTCGTCATCACCAGTCTTGTGACCATCGAGAGCCTCCCAGATCTCACAACATTTGCAGTTGTTGACCACGCTAGCTGGTGTTGCAACGGATTTCTCGGCGTTTGCGATTTGCAAAGCCCACACTGCATGGTTCATCCCCTGTGGGGAACTCCAGCAGCGTCATGCCTCGCCGTGAATCGAATCGATGATCGACCCACCCAAGGAACTCTAGACGTTCTGAAAAAGTTTTCTCACAGTATTTGCGGAGGGCTCATACTACCAGGTACAGCTGAAGGTCCACCAACTGAAGCAGGCATGGACCAGTGCAACGGCACATTGTATCGATAATGTGAGGTGCCGGGATATCGAGAGGCGATGTGCTACAACGCTCGATTTATGGGGATTTCGTGTTCAGAGAATCCATACCCAATTGAAATGCGTCGGCAACAGATACTACGTGGAGTTGGCGACACTTGCAATCCCGTGGATGAAGCGTGGCTCGGGTGTAAGAGCTGATAGGCTGACTTCGACAAAACTACTGGAGTTTGGGGTAACGTTTCGGATAATTAATCTTGACTGAAAGCTCCATTGCCAATTCGATTGAGCGACGTTGTAACTCGATCGTTGTGTGCTCGGTTGTACACCAATGAACACTGGTGGCTAAAACTAGGAAGTGAGGTTAAAACAGAACGCACGACACCATTGGAACTGCATCTGTACGTAGTGCATGACTCGTGGAGTCTAAGGCATCCACTGATCGAGCACCGCCCATCGTAAATAAAACGACCATGATTGTTTGAAGAAGACCCTGCTGCCGAAATACTTCACCCAAGCAATCGTTCATCAAAACCTTTAGTTATCTTGTGAATATATCGGTGGTGCGGGACAGTAGCCTTCACTGTAGTATCCATGCCACCTCACAAAAAACTCTTAGTTCGCGAAGGACACTGCATCCAGAGCCGATACTCGGCACTTTCCAAATGATTAAGTAAATATATTCCAGAGCGACGACAACAACGTCAGCATAACCTTAAAGTGTCCTCATGGTTCACAATGCTTGCGATCTAGACTTTAGTTGGATTAATGTCGTTGCTGTAACATTGTGGCCCATCCTGTTGACGATTAAGCCTAATGAGATGGTGAAATGGGTCGCGAAGACGTAAAACTATGACGATGACTCGGTCTGGCTGATAGGGGGCCCACAGCAGGAATGACTTGGTTTTGTGTGTGCGGATTTCACCCGTAGTCATAGCTCATGCTTTCGTATTTTCGCAAGATCTAAAACGCTGAGGCTAGTTAAGGGAGAGTCTCGGATTGAATCCATGACTGCGAATCTGCGCAGAGACACTAAATCTGCTGCAAGTAGCGATGCAGAAGCAAGGCGACCACGCTCCTTGCGCATTCCAATTTGCTGCTTGTTAGCATGCTGAGTTATCCTTCTTACGGTCTTGTATCTTGTCGCTCGTGGAAAAAAACAGAAAGTGTGGATCAAAATTGCCGACCTAACAGTCATCCTGTACTAAATTCTTGAGGGTGGCTCCCAATCCGTGTTAGTCGCGGCGTTTCCGGCGATCATATGGATGGACATATTTATTGTTGGGTCTCGATCGTACAGGAATGCGATCAACTTGGAAATCTTTCCTACAGCCTGGATTGAGAGGAATGCAAATGTGATCGCAAATTCGGTACAAACTAACATTGTTATCTGCGAAGTCCCTTCCAATCTACACACCGTAGGACTTTGTCTTCTAAGTTCGAACTCTCGTCGTCTTTTCGTATCAACTGTGTCGAGTGGCTGACATTGTCGGGACCCATGCGAAAGGCCAACTCGTCTCTATCGTAAGATGCGCTTGGTGTCAGGTTGTCTACACTGTAGTATTGGCAAGTTTTTTTTTTTTGACGAAGTGCATATAGACGTCTGCCTTGGCGTATTAACCCATCCGGACAGTCAAAGCTCAGCGCTGGAAAGTTGCGGAACAAAGGTCTCTGACACAATGCCCATATTAAGCCTCATCGACGGGAGTCTGTTCAACCGCAACCAAAGAATGTGACTGCCAAGGTTGTGCAGCTAGCGACAACCGGGGTCTTCAGATTGTTCAAATAACAAGTCGTTACGCCCGGACCTTACCTGAAGAATTACGATGCTGTCGAATGAGGCACCTATATGTTAACTCCTTTGAAATCCTGGTTTAGTTCTGAGACGAAACCTAACAGTCGTTGTTGTAGTTCCCTGGTTTACAGAAACGATGCCGCGTTTTTGAATCAAAGAGTGTTATAGCTTGGAATATTTGTACGTCTCCTTGAACTGGAGATAAATGCGGGGTGATTCTTACCACGAGCGCTACTGTGCGTGGATGTTCACGATGCCTGGCGTTGGCATTATTCGTCTTGCTCATTGAGCTACCATTTCCGACAGCCTCTATAAGTTTGAGAAGTTAGTGCTAAGTTACGTAACACTGCCTCACATGAGACGAAAGAGAAATTCACCGCTACTGTTTGCAGAAAGGAGAGACTAAGTCATCTGGACCAGGTTTCGCGTTTCCTGACAGTATAGCTTAGTGCGATGGGGTTCTCTAGTCAACAATGTTATCTTCTTGTGGGTAAAGCAATGGGCTGACATGCAAGGTTTATGGCAATCTTTTATATCCCAGATCCATTACTGAGATGTCGTCAAATTCAGCTTATCCTGGTAATCTGAATGTTAAACTTGGCTTGCGTGCAAGTGATGTGAACAGCAACTGAGGAAACTATTGGGCATTCTACACTCGTCAGTCGAATCTCGACAACACGTATACTGCCATCACGCCTGAAAACTAACGGAAATCTTTTGTTACACCCGCTCATGGTGAGGTCAGACAACGCATGCAGCACCATAGTCTCCGATTATCAAAAACACTGAAAGAAAATGTGACGCACGTTTCACGGGATAAAAATCACGACGCCCATCGGGTATTCACCTCTGTCTACTATTTTGAGTCCCTGAGGAAGTTGTCGTAGCGATAGGTGACTTCCAAGTACTCCTTAGACGTTTTGCCTTCAGCAGCGAACTTGTTCTGAAGAGTGCCGAGTGACCACCTCTTGTTGCGCCACGTCGGGAACATCGTTTTGTAGAGGAAATTTTCATCCGTGAACAACTTCTTATACAACGCGTCTAGCTTTGCCTGCTTCGCTGCCGCCTCTGTAGCTGCCTTCGCTTTTCTCACTGCGTTAGCTGCCTGATTGGCAGTTGTACCAGGTAAAAACGTTTTCAAATTCTTGATCGAGTTGAAATTGAAAATTCCTCTTTCTTCACGTTGCTTGACGTCACGGTCGCTTGGATTTTCTGTTTCAAGGGTTCTCAGGAACAATGGGGGGTAGGCAACCTCATGGCGCTCCGTTCCGACGGAGTGAGCCTAGTCTTGAGACGTCATGTTCAAATTCGTGGTCTTGACCGGATCTGTGGCCATTGAGGAAGTTTTGCTGCCGACTACGAGGATGATCACAGCCACAAGTAGAAGGAAGTTCGACAGACGCATGGTTCGTGCTGGGTGCTTGTAATTGTTCCGAGTTTGCTGATGCGTTTATCTTGCTTGACCGAGGGAGGCAAAATGAAGAATAAGCTCTTACGAAGGTTTCGCGATTTTACTGACTATGTAGTCTCGGTCTCAAGTGTTTCAAGTGCATTCACTGGATTTGTTCTTCTATGCGGAGTATTACGTCATGGTATAGGACAGATCAGCGTACGATCGAGTCCATAGAGGCTGTGGAGTCCTAAGGGGCATTTGGGGTAGACGACAATGTTTATCTTCTTCACTTGCAGGAGTTGATGTTGCTCACGAACGAGAACCACAACGAAAGAAAACGTACATTTATTAGTAAAAAGTATCCTTTGATCGCGCGATTCACAATCTAACGATTGCGCTAAGCTTACTCGTTACCACCACCTAATAGGGTCACCGGTTTGTCTTGCTAGTCTAGCGGATATTTACATGTATCGCCCGAAGCCACGAATTTATCATCTATTTTAATACTTCGAAGTAATAGCTGATACATTCGAATAAAATTCAGCCAAAACGAATAAGAAACGACCATGATTGTCTAAAACTATTCTGTGATCGCGCGATTCACCAATCGAATACAATTGCGACCAGTTCGTAAGACAAGCGTACTGTACTATATAATATTATTGTCAATTCCGTCTAAATTTGCCGATGTTAGCCGGTTGGCGGGACGGTTCCATTACAATTCTCAAGTCATGTACGACAATAGACCACAGCAAAAACATAATATGTGCTGTTCTTGGAATTTCACTTTAGTCCCATTTCGTATTTATATAGTGGTCATAGTCAATTGAAGTGATTAGCCGATTTGGGCGATTTGTTCGGCGGTTTCGCACTGTCGATTAAAAAAACCGTGCACGGAAACTTCAAGTAGATCGCGCAATATGACAAAACTGGTGAATCTACCAGGTGGTGGTGACGAGTAAGCTTTGAGCAATCTGCTAAATTGCGAATCGCGCGATCAAAGATTATTTCTTAACCAATCATTCGCGGTTTCTTATTCTTTGTGACTCTAGCTGAAAAATTCGTCGTTCGTTGTGTTTAAGGTAATAAATATCTTCTGGTAGAACTATTATAGTGCTTTGCAAATATTTTGGCATAATCGAATTGATAAGTCTGTTAAAAACTCGTTTTTATTTAGAATTACTCCTAACTACGACTTGATCACTTTTGTAAGATGGGGATCGCGCCTCAAAACTCGTTTTCGCATGATAAGTCGTCATTAGTGCTTCGAAAGACCAAATTGCAATGCTTCAAGTACAATTGCGAGCGCTTTGCTCGCAATTCATACTTTTATACAGTTCAACAATAAAACCGAGCTCACAGTTTTCACAATCATCCCCAACTTAAAGTCTGTTTTAGGTGGCTAAAATGGACTGCAAAATAGATGCAAAGGACAATCAATTGGGACTATCGTGCTAACCGCTCAAACTGTCCGCTTGCATGAATCATTAATTAGTTATAAAACGAAGTTTAATTATGAGTATAAAAAAGCACAGAAAGCTTGATGGATTTATTAACGCAGCAGAAGGTGAGCATTCTGTTTGATAGGGGCGCAGATCAGCCGGTTAGAACTAAGGAGCCTTTTAAGCTCAATGATAGAATAGCATAAATGTTCGGACACAGCGTTTTGTTAAGGAAATGTAAGCTGGAAGGTATCCAATAGACGACGGCCAAACTTTTATTCCAGCCAATTAGAACGCAGATAATTTGTAGTTGTCAAATTCAAACAGTTCGGAAATATTTTGTCCAAATTTTTTTCTACTATTTGCTACGCGCATAGTGGACGCAAGTATGTGTTATAGCATAGAAATATCGTGATAATTCGGCCAAGTATCAATTTAGGCAGGGGTATCGACACAACAACCGTTCGGCTCTTCCATTCATCTAATTCACGAGATGTCGACGGTTCCCAGAGGGCCCGTCTGATCGCTCTGAACGCGTTTGGGGTTTTGTCGAGGCCAAGAAAATGACCGTCAAGAAAATATGCGAGTTCATCGCAGCAGATTCGTCAGAGGACGTGCTGTACATCGTGCTAGACAAGTTCGCTATCCATCTCGCTGATAAGGAAAACTCTAAGGGGTCGTTGCTGTCCAAAATTTCCGTTGTTAGTTACTTTGGTAATGTGAAAAACCACCTGCTGGAGCTCTTCCCAGCGCTCAACGCGGTGTCAGGCCGTCGCCTGCAAAAGATTGCATCCATTCTCGACAAGTACTGTGCAAAACGCGGCACCGACTTTACGCACCAGGCACCGCCATGCACGAAGAGTGATCTTCGTACGCTCGCTACTGTGATCTACGACGTCAGAGGACTGCAAGGATGCTGCACTGCTAAATTTACTGTGGTATTTGCTGGGCCGGTCGTCAGAGACGGTTTGTCTGCTTAGAAACCAGATTGCAGTCTACCCCGGTAAGTGCAAGTTTTTTAATTTATGCGTGAAAAATTACCACGTTTTGCTAACTACTTAATTGCATTGTAGGTGGTTGTCTCTACATCAACTTCAAGCGCATGAAGTCAGCTTCATGCCAAGGGGCTTCCCTGTTCCATGATCTCAGTAATTTTGCTACCTGTCCTATACATGCGCTAGCAGTCGCAAAACAATAATGCAGATGTCTCCGAGCGAGGATTGACTTGACCAGCTTCCTCGCGACGTCCACAAAGTCCCACAAGTTATCACGGCGGCGACACCGCTTCAGGATCTTCTACACGCCCAGGTACACGCTACTGAAGTCGACTTTGATGCACAGTCAACTGACGACTCGCAGCTTAAAAAGATTGCCGTGTCTGGAATCCAAGCCTACGTCAACCGTGTTCTTCAAAAATGGAGTGCGGTCTGCACCGCGGAAAAGTCAACGCTAACAAAGGGACGTCTGTTAGCAAAGTATTCAACTACGTTGTCAGCACGACGCACGAAGATCAAAGTGTTGGCAAGGCACTAGCTGGATGGAACTCAGAAGTAAACCCGCACTTCCCAACACTTCGCGCGTTTGACTCTGTGGCTGTCCAGAAAATTCAGCGGTTACAGGGTCTGCTGTTTGCTTCTGCTTTTGGATTTCCAGATGAGCTTTAAAACAAATACCTCCGTGACGATGTGATCGAGGGTTTCATGGCAGTGACTATCCAGACGTGAGGAAGCTGGCTCCTGATGCTCCCTACATCAAACGAGTACAGCAAGCGATTAACCAGCTGAGCATAAGTGAAGAAGAAGTAGCTGTGTTGGAATTTGCAATCTACACTGACCTGTTGGAGCAACAAGAGCTCACCTGCCAGCTTGACACCCAGCAGACCGGCACAGATTTCATGTGATGACGAGCTCCTTCATAAGCAAAGTGAGTTGATTGAGCGCCAAATGGTGCTGATTAATATCTTGACAACTCAAGTGCAAGCGCTATGCGATCGTGTGGGCTGCCTTGAAGGGCCTGGCGTTCAACACCAACCAACCTGTAGCGTTTCTGCTACATCCAGCATCAAACTGTCAACTACTGCAAGCTCCGTGTCATCCAGTCGACGCAATTCTGGGGAAAAGCCATTGTCACCCCTCTGGTACGAGTGGTTTGGTGACCTGTCTTCATACGAAAACAATAATCGGAGGCGTTACCACGAGCCTAAAGTGATGACTGCATTGATGCGGCTCTTCATACCAAGCGGGTACGATGTCACGGGCTCGGACGACGGCGCTAAAGTGCGGATCTTGAAAGCTGGCCGTGAAGCGGAGGCAAACATTCTGAACTTCCCACGTTCTGGGAATGAGAAAACAAAATCATAAGGAACCGTTGTCAAAATCCTGAAGCGCATGCATTCGGAAGGGAAACTCGACTATTACATCATCCGCTACCAAACCTTGAAGGAGAGCGGTTTAGTGCTGGACAACTCACCTGCCAAAAGTACCCATGACCTGCGAGCCTGCAAGCGTTAAAGCATCGTTAGCTGCTGATCGATACACGTAGCTGTAGGGCAGTGGACGACTGAAAATATTCAATGAGTTAACATTTCACAAATACATTTACTTACTTTGTCTGCATCTGATTGCATTCGATCGACTTCACCCCCCCCCCCCCCCCCCCCCCTACCTCAACATCCCCATTTCCACGGGGGGCATCACCTCCCCCGTGCCGCACTTGAAGTGTCCGTGTCCGCGGTAGGAGCCATCACATCCCCAGTGCCGCACTTGAGCTGTTCGTCCTGCTGTTCGCCTTCGTCCTCCTCCTCCTTGTTTGCCGCGGATTCAAGTGGTGACACATCGATGATTTCACTCCATATTTTCATATATTTTCGAAGTGTCCCATTTGTCCGAGCTTGGGGCCAGATGTCCGAAGTTTTGCGGTATGGGTGCTCTACTAATCGCTCAAACGTGCCAGGGGTATGCGACCGAATTGCAAATCTATCGCGATAAAACGGGGTCCTAATCGGTCGATTTGCATGTCAAACGGGCAAACTAAGATGGGTTAACTTGTTCATCTCATACCACACTGATGAAGCTTAGCTATAATTCGCAGTTCGAAGAACTGTGTTAGTCGGGTTTCGCTGACATCCCGCAACATAACTACTGCAACTGCAAAGTTACTCAACAGCAGCACCTAAAATGTGGTGTGCCAAACACAAATTCTAAAGGTTCTTGGCCTCATGTTCCAGCAGTGAGCAATCTGCGAGCAAGAAGCGATGGAACAAGAAGCGTTGGGACTAGCGCATGGAGAAGCGCAGCGACTGTTAATTCTGAGCCAAACGGAGCTGTAGCGCGTTTTGGTGGAGGAGAGGGACTAAAAGCAAGTCGACCTGCATCACGTGAAGTGCTTGTCCCCCAATTAATATCTTAATATCAAGATCCTGGACGGCCGGGGCATCGACAGCGCCCACACTCCAGAAATCGTATGGGGGGTCAAAGCCACGGACCTCACCAAATTGAGTCGCAACTAACCGAACCTGTTCGAGACCACGAGCTGCGGCTCGGCGGACACCCTCATCAAACAGGACCTGCTGATTCAGATCCTGGAGCAGCACAACCTGGTGAATATCCTGTGGTGGAGGTGGATTCTCCGTTCGGCCACGTTGCCATGAAATGCAGTTGTACATGCTCTCGCCACTGATACGCGAGTACATCGAGGAGCAGCTCATCAACATCCTGCCGCAGGAGCAGCATTGCTACAGCAGCCTTAGGTAATATATCGATCACATCCCTTTTACACTCTTATAATACAGTAAATTAAGGACTTTTGTGATGTATTGTCAGACCATCCACTTTCCCCCGCAACGTTACCACGCCACTTTGCAGTTATCTCTTCAGCACGCAGACCCCAATCGCAGAAATCAACGGGGGCGCATTGTTTTCGAGTGCACTTTGACGGGTTCTCGAGTGCAGTACTTTCTGCCGTGAAATGGGGAATTCATCGAATGCAGATACCTATTGGTGATTTAGGCTGATACATGCACGCTCGTTCACATATGTGACCAGCCGCGCTTCGCTTGGTTGGGCGCCCTTTTGGCGCCCGGCTGTTCGCTTCGCTCGAGATATGGAGATAGAATGTACTGACAAATGCAATGCTCGTCGAGCTGGGATGCTCGGCACTGGGCCCGCCTCCGCAACTACCGCGCGGCCCTGTTTCGTGGGTACCCCGCGCAGGTTTGCTATGGCTACGCGCGCTCGCAATCTGTTGGCGCCTCGGCTTCAGTCCCGGTATTATCCTCAACACATCCTGTTCAGTGATCTGCAGCCTTAACCGCAGTGTGCACTCGATCAAACCGTCAAGTTGAACAAGGGGCACTCGTTATCCCACCATTTTTGCATAAAACTAACGACGCACTTGGTTTTCCCGAATTTGCAATCGAAAAACAACTCGTTCCGAAATTAACATCGATTTATCCTCTTTCATAGTAAAATACTACGTGATGTTGGGGAGCAATCCAAACAAACAACACTCTGAGGCTGCTATGCCGCCCCGCTGTCCACGGCGTGACCACCGCAAGTTACTGGCTGCATCGCTGAACTTCAACGGCAACACCACCGAACGCTTAAACGTCACACCGTCATCCACGGCTTTGTCTAGGTCTTCTACAGATTATCAGCGGCGACGGCTGGTAGCTGCATGGACATCCACTCGAGCACACGCGATGTGCTCAATCAGTTATCTCGCCACTGTGGGCCCCAGTTAAACGCGCTAATAGCGCGATAGCCGTGCCAGTGGTGTCTCCGCAAATCGAAGGCGACCTTGTCACGCCCGCTGACTACGATAGCATTGCAAACGGCTCGAGCTCGTGACAGGTAAGGAGATAGATAGCGGGCATGGTGTCCGACGTGCAGACCCCGTGCGAGTGACGATCGATCTGACTGGCAGTGACGTTGAAGGTCAAGGTGAAGTGACTGGTAATCAGGAGACGGCGATACCAGTTCGGTGGCAGCGGGGTGCCAGACGGAAGGATTCGGGCACTGCTGTCACCAGAGAGCGAAGTGATGGAGAGGGGCAATGGATTCGAGGGCAGGCGTGCGTCTTCCTACAGGAGGGATGACACGGCGCCGAGCATGAGAGCTGGAGTGGCAACGACATCAAGGATAAGGAATGAGAGGTGGTGAACGGTCGTGAAGAGTCGCTGAGAAGGGAGAATCTCACTGAGGGAGAACCTTGGCGGTGGCACGCGCGGTAGCCAGAGTAGGGGTAGCTATAGTGAGGGCTAGTCAAGAGAGCTCTGGTGTGCGCGGTTTTGCCCCACATATCTCAGTTGTGTTTCTGCTCGATCGAGGAGAGATAACCAGCTAATCAAACAACGCGTGGGGTACAGCGGCAGTGGAGTGCCGGCCTCGCCCAACTATACTGACAGGAGGTCACCAGCGACTCGTTCTGCGTCATACTGGACGGCGATCCATTCGTGGAAAGCATCGGTAAGGACATAGGCAAGTGTAGCCAAGATGAGGTCAGCGTGCATAGTGTGACAGGGATCATGGTTAGCAACCATGGGGGTTGAGGTACTCAGGATGTACGAGCTGCCTTGACCGTGAGAGTTCGTGGCCTGGTGCGTGTGCGCGTTGAAGGGTCCACAACTCATGGACGTTACATGTCGGGTCTCTGTAGCACGAGGACAAGCCAAAAGACTTTCCCGGGTTGCGGCTGCTGCACAATGTTCTCTCCCTAGTCGACTCTATTCGGTCAGATACCGGCCAACGTCTGGTTGGTGACGGCTTCCTCTAGCCCCTACCTATGGACTGTTCGCTACCTCTTGAGTTGGATGGTACGGTGTACGAGCTGGTACAACGATAGCATTACCACAACACCCTCGCATTTATATTTGGTAGCAGTCGATCGCATTAACATATTCCTGCAGTATAGCTCCTCCCCCATTTACCAGTTACAACCTGCATTGCTTTTTAGCGTAGTGGTGTACCCACCGGCCAGCTAATGCAAGTAATTGCCTGCACCACCTGCAATGCTCTACATCAGCGTTGTGGTGTACCAGCCGATTAGCACAGTGTATTTACCACCGCCGACTTTTTACCCATTTCATTTAGGATTGGAGGTTTTTCCTATAATTAAGACCACAATAAGGAGTTTAAGAGCGACTCCTAGAGCGACAACCCAAATAAAAAGTACATTTTACGCCATTTACAAGGTTTCATTTCATTTCTCAGTGAGGTACATTGGTGTCATTTAGTGTTCGCTAACGACTTGATTACAAGGTTTCCACAGTGAAGGGCGAGTTTGCTAGAAATAATTCTGCCCCTCCTTTTAATGATAGGTGGTCCTTGGACTCGCCACTTCGGGGCGTAAACAATTTAGAATACATCAAAGTCCAACTCGTCACTTGTTCGTAAACAGCGGGATTATACAATGTAAATAGGAGTCTCATGATAGGGCTTCCCCAATAATAATTAGCTTCCACACCACATAGGAGATATTTATCGCACGACGTCACAGCGAACGACGAATTTATCAACTATTAATAGAGCCATAACGGATAAAAAGCGCAAATGATTGTGCGATTCAAATCTGGTGGTGACGAGTAAGCTTAGCGCAATCCTATTAATAATTCCTACGTAGTTTCAACCAATTATTTACGTTTTTGTTCGCTGTGGCTCTCGTTCGACACACCAAATCGCTAAGTGACGCATGCGTCCATTGCTGTTGGCCCCGCTCCGATCTCCACTCCAAGCCTTGGGTTCTCTCCGCGGCATGAAGGTGTACACCAACAAGGGCATCATCAACTTCTGCAAGGTAAACATTGTAATATTGTAAACCGGGCCCCTCAAAGCCACTTAGGACTTCATAGACCCAGTCGTAAACTGATCTGTCCTTTACGCTGAAGTAATACTCCGTACGGTCGAACAAATCCCGTGCGTGCACTACGAACATTTGCGACCGATTGTTTTACTGACTATATTATAGTCAGTAAAAGCGCGAAGTCTTCGTAAAAGCTCATTCTTACTTTCGTCTCCCTTGGTCAAGATATTCGCATCGACAACTGCAATTACATGCAACCACCACGAGCCATGCGTCTGCCAGATTCTCTCCTACTTGTGGCTGTGATCATCCTCGTAGTCGGCAGCAAAACTTCCTCAATGGCCACAGATCCGGTCAAGACCACGAATTTGAACATGACGTCTCAAGACTAGGCTCACTCCGTCGGAACGGAGCGCCATGAGGTTGCCTACCCCCCATTGTTCCTGAGAACCCTTGAAACAGAAAATCCAAGCGACCGTGACGTCAAGCAACGTGAAGAAAGAGGAATTTTCAATTTCAACTCGATCAAGAATTTGAAAACGTTTTTACCTGGTACAACTGCCAATCAGGCAGCTAACGCAGTGAGAAAAGCGAAGGCAGCTACAGAGGCGGCAGCGAAGCAGGCAAAGCTAGACGCGTTGTATAAGAAGTTGTTCACGGATGAAAATTTCCTCTACAAAACGATGTTCCCGACGTGGCGCAACAAGAGGTGGTCACTCGGCACTCTTCAGAACAAGTTCGCTGCTGAAGGCAAAACGTCTAAGGAGTACTTGGAAGTCACCTATCGCTACGACAACTTCCTCAGGGACTCAAAATAGTAGACAGAGGTGAATACCCGATGGGCGTCGTGATTTTTATCCCGTGAAACGTGCGTCACATTTTCTTTCAGTGTTGTATGTATTGATAATCGGTGATTAGTGGTGCCAGCATGTGTTCATGTGTTCTTTCACCTCACCTTGGGCGGGGAAACCACTAGAGCCACTAGACAAAACTACTATAGTCACCACACAGTACCACGATTGTGGTACAGCAGTTGGTTGCTGTAGAACTGACCTTCAGCAACTCAATGGATCTCCATCGAGTAATGATGCGCAGTGTCAAATTTGCACAAAGCCCACTCGAGACCACCTTCACTCCCTCAGTTGCTCACTTCGTCCCGACTCTTCCTGAGCTTAATAGATTTTGTTTTCTCCAAGCACAAGAAATAAAAGCGCAACCTCTTCCTGCCGTCGATGTTTTGATACTGAATTGGACAAGAAAATGCTGCGATCTGGTGACGTGGTATCTTAATACTCCCCAGGTCGTAAGGACGTTGTCGTTGGAAATGCACGTGTACTAGCTACAGTACTGATCTTGCAGAGGAGAGGTACTTCCCACAGAAGAACTTCTTCTACTGACATGGAAAAGTCGCTGGTAGCACGAGCTTAGAGATAAAAGAGAATGGCGTACCATTCGTTCATTCGTACCAGTCAAGGGGACGATATCTATGCAAAAGGTTAGCGGCAACTTTACGAGCGGTGCCCAAGGCGACTATCACGGCTGCAATAGAACACTGTGCTGTCCCTTCATCGCTTGAAGCTGGAATGCATGGTTCGCATGAAATGACAATGCGTGCTGCTGGATACCATAACGAGTTGAGTGCTGATTAAGATAGGAGTTCTATGGACTTCGGTTTCCTCAGACTTCCTCATTCTTAGACTTGGCCTACAGTTATCAACTGCTGTACCACAATTTCGGTACGGGAATGGTGGCTACAGTAGTATGTAGTGGCTTTGGTTGGGCGGGTGTAACAAAAGATTTCCGATAGTTTTCAGGCATGATGGCAGCCTACGAGATTTGGCTGTCGAGTGCAGAATTCCCAAAAAAAATTCCTCATTTGCTGCTCGCATCAGTTGCACGCACACCAAGTTTCACATTCAGGATTACCATGATCAAGCTGAATTTGTCGACGTCGCATCTCGATCAGTTTTGGATCTGGAATACAGAAGATTGCCATGAACCATGCATTAGGGGGTTTCAGTTTTAGATTTATTCGCATTTCTTGACTCATTCCTTGGCCTTATTCCTTGGCAGAACTCATTCCATGGTGCATCTTTTCAAAACGATGTTATCTGCTCTCTGGATCTTTATATCCAGAGTTTGGGTGCTTTCAAAAACCGTCGTGTGCCATCTATAAACGTATATTTGGATAGGTTCGTAATGAACTATTACGAAGTCTCGGACTGTGTCGTCTCGGGTCGCAAATCTTTGAAGTGCATTCACTGGTTTTCTTCTTCCAAACGGAGTGCTTCATTATTTGTGATTTAGGACAGAGCAGCTCCTCTACGGTACGAACGGGTCCAAAGAGGCTAAGAAGTCCTAAGAGGCATTGGGGTCCCTACAAAACGACAATATTTACCTTCTTCGCTTGCAGGTGTTGATGATGCCCTGGTAGCATCGACTGGCGTGCAAACTAACTAGGGACAAATCACTGGAACTGATCGTGACTGCAGTACAATCTAATGCTTCGAAGTATGTCCGAACGCATAGCACTGCCAAAAACAACACCAAATAGGAGAATGCAATCTGCTGGACTCGAAGCGAATAAAAAAAAACATGCAACCTCGCAGTGATCGATTGTTTTAGAAAGGCAGAAAATTTCAGCCTTTCATTTAATGAAAAAAAAATAGCGGTATAGGTTTCCAACGCCCAAACGAGCCATGAACTGCAAAGCAAGATTCCAGGCGATCTCACTGAGTATTGAGAAGCGACGAAGGCAGATTCCAAATTATGTTGGTGATCCATGCAATCGCTTCCAAAGATCAGTGCTTTATATTATCGGTTTTCTCCTCACCTTCCTTACATGAGCAGCGGTTGGGCAGCCTCACGCTCCAGGCGCTGAACAGTCTCTAGCAGCCACTCGAAGTTGTGCTGTTGCGCGATGCGCTTCAGCAAGCGCAGTGTCTCCATGAGCGATTCACGCACTCCAGGCATCAATGCATACGTGCCTGAGCACGGGCAATACTCGCGCATTTTGTGCTCAGCTGGCAAGTGGCACTTGCGGCAGTACAGATCCTGCAGTTGGTATGCCACCGATTGCGCCTGTACCATCTCCACGAGTCGGCTCTCAAACGCTGTCTTGTCGTACAACGCGAAGCATCGAGGACAGTGCCACGCGGATGAAGCCTCGGCGTCCTCCCCATTTTCTTGTCCTTCGCCATCTTCATCTGAGTGTGACGCACTACCCTTAAAAAGTTGCGGGTCGCGGCACAAATCAATGGACCGGCACAGGTTACAGCAGAGGCAGATAACATCTTGGACCGTGAACGACAGCGACGGGTTGTGGAACTGCGTCTCGTCCGCAAACTCGCTCATGCGCAGCAACTTAAGCATTGTGCGCCTCATCTTGCCAACCTGGGTCTCTACGCTCGGCTCCAATAGGAACACTGAACTCACGAATTTCACTAGCTCCAACGCGGGTGACTCCATGGGGAGATGCGATCCGGCAAACACAGGAAAGCTGTCCCGGTCCATGTTGTACGTCAATATCTCCGGAACCAGACGCAGCATCTTCTCCGAGAAATACGACGACACAAGCCGTTGCGAGTATTTAGCGAGTGGAGTCAGTTGTTTCTCGTCTTCATCTAGCGGCTGCTCGTTTGCGCCTTCCGCAGTGTCAGGCTTGGCGTCGCCACCCTTTGCAAGCCGTCGATGCTCGCGTTGCTGGAATTCAGCTCGCCGGCGGATAAATTGACCCACCAAGATAAGAAAGTATTCGTCAACTCCGCGGGGCAAGTAGTTCGCAATGTTCCAATGAGACACAATCTCCAGAGGCTTCTCGTCACTGCCATCTGCATCGTTACCACTCTCTTCTTGGCCTCCCTCGGGTACCATGTTCTTCAGAAGAATACACCCGTAGTTTTCCGCATCCAAAAACAATAGATTCGAGAAATACTTCTTTGGAGTAAAGTTGAGCACCTGGAAGAGTTCGTTGGACAGCACAGTTTGCAGGATGAAATTTAGGTAGGTCTGCGCGTCACGCACCGACTTCTTCTTCGTGCACACGATAATTTTGCTGAAGTCAGCGTACACGATCTGTGACCCAAGGCGCCGGAACTCCGCAAGAAGCTGCAAAAATAATTTTTCCATCAGTCGTTTCACCATTGCGTGCAGTGCTGGGTCAAAGCTCAGAGAGTTTGGTGAACATAGCCAGCGGTAGAACTGCTGCAGCACGTGATCAGCGAACTTGTTGCGGCTGGTCAAGAAATCTTTAAAGAGTGTCGTCACCATAACACGCAGCAACCGGAACGCTTCATGGCAGCTCTCCTCGGCATCACCCTCCGCTACAGCAGGGGTAAGCCCTTTTCCCTTAGCAGACTCTCCTTCACCGTTGCCCTCGAAGTCGATCTCCATCTGATGCGCAACTCCCAGGCCTTCGATACTATGGATCTGAGACGCCACGAGAATCGCATTGACCGCAAGACCATCCAGCTCCAGCTCGACGCATACATCCACAAATGATCCCTTCTCGCACACAACGACAGAAGTGTCTACTCGGTGTTGTGAGACTGCGTCGCTCTTCTTCAATGATGATTGTTGTGTCGATCCAAGTAATGATTGACTGAAAAGCTGCTGGAACTGCTGCTCCTGCTCCTTGCCACCAAGATCCGGCAGTGACGTTGGCGAGTGCCACCATAGATGTTTGTGCTTGGTCAAGATACGGGAGTACAGGGTGTCCAGAATAGCAATTGAGTGATCACCCGTGAAGTTACCTACAGGCAAGTGTGCATACCGCGCACAGTCAAGCACATCAGAGTAATACTGTGTCATTTCAAAGCACCGAGTAAGCATCTTTTCTCCCATGAGTTTGCGCCACGTGAGAGCTGGGAATAGGGTGTCTTCTTTGTTCCACGGGAGCATCGCGATGGGGAAGCTGTGAAGGCCCTGCATTTTCTCGCGAAGTCGCTTGCTAGATGGAATGCAAGTCTGCGCCACCACGATCGTCGGTTTAGGGACGAACTGCTTGTTCGAAGCCAACCGCGCAAGGGTGGCATTCACACCTGAAAAGGCTACCTGCGCCGTCTTCACAACATGCGTCTTGAATGAGCAGCTTTGGATGGGGGCGGTGCCACTTTCTTCTTGAGACTCTAGAAGCAACTGTTCGAAGAACTGCTTCAAATCCGAGCCTCGAGACTTAACGTTAGAAACCGGGTCGACGTACCAGACATGTGCATCACCCTCGCTGGCAGCATTTCCTAAGCTCTCTGCACTGACATCGTCATCGCCCTCTTTCAGCACAATCAAACCCAGGATAGCGCGTTTCTTCTGCTGAGCGAAGTAAAGCAGCACTCGTCGCATTAGCGAGTTCGCCGGCGGTGACGCCGCCTCATTTGCTGCTAACGAGCGCTGCGGGTCCAGGAGATACGGTGCCTGAGCCGTAGATTGGAACTGGAGGTCACTCAATTCGTACTCCTGGTTGGTGCTAGAGAGGTGCGGGTTGACAACCTTTGCCACGCAACCAAGCGCACAAACGGCCCGCGTCAATGCTGACACTTGCAGCTCGTACACACCCTTCACGTGGGGGTCGCCAAGAATCTGACTGATCTCCTTCTGATACTGTTGGTACTGTCGCTCGCTCAGCATTACCTCTAGCACTGACTGAGGCTTGGACGAATAATGAGGCACGATCCGAGATACACGTCGTGAGCCTGGCAGCAACGACAACAGTTTTTCGTGGTCCTCTTCCTCACACGTAATGTAGAAGACGCGAGGCATCTTCAGCGTAATGCGCTGAAGCATCTGTGAGTGTGCAGTAAGAACCCAACAAGTGAATATCCCGCCTTGCTCTTGCTGAATTTCCACAATCTGCCAGTATTCCCGCTGCAGCGCACTCCCTGCATTGAAAACGAAATTCTCCATACCAACACCGTTACCCTTTGCTGCAAGTGCAGTGGTGGATCCACTCTGGAAACGCTTCGTACTGCCATGTGCACTGTTCGCCATACCAAATCCTCCAGCACCACTAAAGTTGCGCATGCGTTCTTCACGCTCCCGTCTCCGCTTTCCAAGCATAGACTTCCACTTCTTCTTTCTGTTCTTCAGCCAATTAGTAAATGGCACTTCTCCGAGCTTTACCTTCGCCGCAGGCACATCTTCCGCATCATCGGCATCAATTTCTTCGATCGGACTGCTACTACTATCATTACCATCCCTTGATTTCTTTCCTCGTTTTCGAGGTAGAGACTTTCCTAGTCGCGAAGGCTGGTTTCCTTTCATCAAATCTTCCATATCGATCAGCTGAGCTACGTAGTCTCCATTGTCAGCGCCCTTGGTTGCAGTCTTGAAGAACTGCTTCATGTTGCCCTGCTGATGCTTGGCATTCTTCTCGCGAACTTGCTTCCTCATCCAGTCTGGCAGCTCGATGCGAGGCACCGGGTTCCTCACATTCTGGAAAGCAGCCGGAAGTGAAATAATCTTCTGCACCGTCGACGCAAAACGCGTGCGGTAGTAGTCCCAGTCAAGAATCGACCGAATGTCAAAGTCCTGGAGGTGCGGGTCTTTCAACCATTTCTTCAGAAAATGCCGCTTGACGGCGTCTTCCGCTGCAAAAATGGCCGTAGGAATAGCCCGCTCCGTCACCTTTTCACCGTAGGGACGTGCAGCAATAATCATTTTACAAGTCAGACCCTTGTCCTTGAGCATTTCTTCTCCTAGGAACTCACCCAGCCGCCTGGCTGTAGTGATAGACGTTGACTTCTGACCTTCGTACTCATCCAACTTGCCGGACATGCTCTTATTCTCCGTAATCAACGTCATCAACTCTTCGTCATCCATCGACTTGCCTCGAGTATCAATCACATCAAGCCAACGGTTCGCGCACTTCGCAACGGATGCGTAGCACTCTTCCAGGCTGTCGCCGTCAAGGAAGCACTCAAACACCTGTGATTGAAATGCCTTGATAAGCTGCAACTCACCACGTCGCTTGAGTTCGAAACCCTTCAGCTCAGCAAGTGAATGGTCAAAGTTGAACACTGCATACCGTTTTTTCAATAGCTTTCCCTCTTCGGTAGAAGCAGGGAGAACCATTGCCTTGTACGGGCCATCCACTTCGAACAGAATGGAACACTCCTTGTGTGAGTTGTACTTTCCTGTAGCTGGGTCGAGTTCGTGATACTGCGGGTTCGTGAACTTGGCGTGCACATCTGCATTCAACATCACACACGGGTAAGAGATGCTCCTAGAGCCACCATCCTTGAGCTTAAACGAGAAGGTTTCAGGGAACGACTTGGGAAGAATGGCCCAAATACCATCAGTATCCAGCTCGAGTGGTCGTCCAATTTGCTCCACCAGCTCACGAGCACCAGTAATGATGTTGGAGCCTGTGTGCGTCACGATGCCGGCCATCTCCATTGAGTGCCATCGGGCGCCCTTGCGCATGACATAACCGTAGAATGAGTTCAGAATACACTTGTGAGCCAGCTGCAGGGAGTCGTACACAAGACACTTGTTTTGAGCATCAATCTTCGCCAGCAGGTCCTTCGCATCCGCGGCTTGAGACACCTTTTTCTTCCAGACCTTCGTGAGCCCCTTGTACTCGTAACGACGGTCTCGGAATGCACGCACTGTATTCACATAGAATGGGTTTTCGCGCATGCAGACAGTGGCAGATCGCTTTTGCTGCTCAGTCACCTTGGTTTTCTTGTACACACTGGAACAATAGGACTTGAAGCGTTGTTTCAGCAGTAGCTCTTGCTTGTCAGTAGGAAGTTGAGCGAATGGGACGGTGAATCCTGCACCATTGGTCCTCTTGGCTGACTCTCCGTTGGTCTCACTTCCCTTCTTTTCCAGAGGAAAGTTTTCGTATTCGATCTGTGTCTTGATGGAATAATACTCCGGTCGTGTGGCAGGGTAGAAATCACCGCGCCATACCCAATCCATTTCACGCTGACAGGATGCATCTTTCTCCTTGATGGCTGCTCGACCGCACTCGGTATTATACGCGCACGCTGCGCAGTCCGCCTCGTTAACGATTGCGCATGGCTGCAACCGGTTCGTGAGAATAATATTTGGGTACATGGCAGCCACATCCAAGTGATAGATCAGCGGCTGTTCCTTCCGGTTTGGTCGCTCGCGAAGTGCAACAAGTCGGTCCACGATATCCTGTCTCACCTCATCGTAATTGGCGACACGGTCAAGTGGGACATTCATCTCGATCTCCAGGGAGAACCGGAGGTCACGGTCAATATTGTCGATCAACTGCTGGAATGCGCTTGGTACCAGCTGGAAGTCATACAAGAAATCAGCGCGGAAAACACCAGATTCTAAACACTCCACGTGACCACCCACGTACGTTTCGCTCTCGACAAGGTGGCCCTTGTAGAACTTTTCATCGCGAGCCGAACTTTGCTTGTTCGGGCAAATGATATTGCCTTCAAAAGCTTCAACCATAAGCAGGGCTTCGCAAAGAGTTCCGGAACCTTTTCGAAGTACATCTTCGGATCCCAGAGGAATAATCGTGCACAGGGAGAACACGAACAGGTGCACATACTTATCGTAAAGGTAAAAAGTTGCAACTGCATCGGAAACCGAATACGACGCCATCTTCAGCGGTTCATCACGGGCCAATGCAACCATATCTTCTGCGTCCACCTCCACTGGATCGTATCCCAACTTGTACTTTGTAACGGCTTTCAAACCCTGACTTCCCTGTGGCAGATACGAGTCTCGCTTCACCCAGCAGAATGCATCCATGTGCACACTGCAACGTCCACGGTACTCTCCGGTGCGCTCGTCTAGAGAAACGCCGATTTCGCGCGCCATGTTAATGCCGTGAACTTGTGCACGCGTCTCAATGAACGGCCAATCGAAGAAGTCACCGTTATAAGTCACGAAAATGTGCGGCTGTTCCCCAATCACATGTTCAAAGAACCGCTTCAATAGCTGTTCCTCGTTCTCTTCGTTAAACACAATGAAAGGTCCGGGGTAGGTCTCCTTGGGCGTATACTCGAAATCCTGGATCTCCTCCGACACGAACTCTCGATTCACAATCAAATATCCCTGTTTGTCGATCATGTATGAAATCATGTAGATCTGGTCCACCTGTGCATCCGGGAACTTCAGCGGCGCCTTAGTACACTCGATATCGAACGCACACACCACAGGTTCCGCCTTATCCACCATATCCTTCTGCCGTTTCACATCCGACGACGAATACGGCGCTGTCGGATCATAGTCCACGAGGTACCACGCACCCACTCGAATATCCAAATCAATAGCCACGCGCATGGGATACGGGACGTCATACTCCCTCAACTCGAGCAGTGAGCTCTCGCTCTCATCTGTCGTAGCTCCTTTGGCTGCGTCTGCATCAGCTCCAAAGATCAGATCATCCTCCGTCACTTGCTCCCTGGTCTGTCCCTGCATCTCGTAGGCCTGTCTGGCCTGCAGTCTCTCCTGGTTCCTGGCCACGAGCGGAGCCAACTCTCTCTTCACTGCCATCAAGTCTGCCACTGTAGCGAAGCTCAGCTTCACGTACAGCGCCTTCTTCCCGTTCAGATGGTCCGCCATGTCTAAATCTTCTCGGAACACCCGCTCCGCCTTGGCCACGAGACCTTCGAACCTCCTCAGACAGTAGGCGATGACCTCCTGCGACCTGTTGGCCTCGGGCCGCACGTAGAAATAGGGCTGGTAGATGATCCTGGTCTTGAAGGCCTTGCCGTCCTGCTCCAGGAAGTACAATTCCAGGCCGCTGACCTCGTTCTTGCCCTCGATCGGCTCGGGCAGCGTGCAGGCGCGCAGGTTCAGCAGCCAGCCGAGCTTGGCGCGGTCTTCGGCGTCCATAGCGACGTCCCCCGCCTGCTGCTCCTTGCGCGTATCTTCCTCCTGCTCCAGCAGCTCCGGCAGCAGGTAGAAGCCGAACTTGCGGTCCAGCTCGTCGCCCTTCTTGAGCGCGTACGCCTTGGCCTCCGTCATGCCGCGTCCGGGACGCATGCGCGCAGCGTTGGCACGCGCACCCTGCGAGCTGCGAGCCCATGCAGACCCGCCGCCGCGACTGTACGGGTTGCGGGAGGAGTTGCCTCCGCCATACTGCTGCTTGCCCGCCATGGGACACTTGGTGCGGGTGCGGTGCGGTTTCAGGAATGAAGGTCGCTCAAAAAAGCGCGGGAAGCAACATGCTTTTTGGAAGGTTCTGTTAAGTTTGCTATACTATTTTATGTGTTATTGTTTTGTACGGGTTGTGAGTTCGCGCGTTTTTTTAAGCTGATGGTTCGTTGGTTGAACTGCTGGCACATGAGTGTTGTGGTAGTGTTTTATATTTCAATCAAGTAGCTATGGGAATGGGGGGCTGTGCTGGCTTGAGCATACTCAGATAGGTCGGAAGCCTTACTTGGAGATCTTGCGCTTCTTAGAGGGCTCTTCGACGGACTCGAAATACTTGAGCGAGTCCTTGGGGTTGGCGGTCATGGTCTTGCTGCCCTTCTTCCAGTTGGCAGGGCACACGTCGCCGTGCTCCTCGTTGAACTGGAATGCCTCGATGAGACGCAGCACCTCGTCCACGTTGCGGCCGATGGGCAGGTCGTTGATGGTGATCTGGCGCAGGATTCCTTCCTTATCGATGATGAAGAGGCCGCGGAAGGCCACGCCAACCTCGTCGCCGTCCTCGACCGTCACCTGGTACTTGGTGCACAGGTCCTTGGTCACGTCGGCCACGAGCGGGATGTTCATCTCGCCCAGGCCGCCCTTCTTGCGAGGCGTGTTGATCCACGCCAGGTGCGAGAACTTGGAGTCGATGGAGGCGCCGATCACCTGCGTGTTAAGCTTCTTGAAGTCTTCCACGCGGTCGCTGAAGGCGCAGATCTCCGTGGGGCACACGAACGTGAAGTCCATGGGGTAGAAGAAGAGCACCACGTACTTGCCCTTGTAGTCCGACAGCGAGATCTTCTTGAACTCACCGTCCACGACGGCGTCGGCCGTGAACTCCGGGGCAGGCTTGCGGATCGTGAGGACCATGTTTGAGAGGAAGAGGCTTGGCGTCGACTTGTGCAGCACGAGGCAGATCAAAAACTAACGGATCGGTTGGATCGAAAAACGTGTGGTTGGCAAATTCGGTAGCGAGTTCAAGAGGCAAGGGCTGTCCGACGTCGGACGCCCACTTGTGTTATTGAACACAGCTTTTGAATACCGGTATTCTGATTTTCAGTAAAGTACGAAATATTGAACGGTACATTGTGCCTTCCTCGATAAAGGAGCCAAGAAGGACCGACCGACCAGCAACAGCAGCGCCGCCCAGCATGTCGTTCAGCAGCTTCTACTCGGTGGTGAACGCCATCAAGGACAAGTCGGCGGAGGCCATGACGACGCTGAGCTCAGACCTGCAGGACTTCAAGTCCATCGTCCAGGAGGACGTGGCGGAGCTGTCCAAGAACGTGCGTCAGAACATGCAGGACGGACGACTCAGCGTGGACCACAAGGACTCGGACGACGAAGACGATCAAGAAGAAAAGAAGCAGGACCAGGACCAGGACTCGCAGGACCAAAAATCACCCAAGGATCCTACGCGGACTGCGACCGAAGACGACCAGGACGACCAGGTCTCGCAGGACGACCCGTTGACGTCTCTCAAGAACTCTCTCTTCTCCTTCGACGTGAGCAGCACCCTGGGTTCACTTAACTCAGTGGGCAGCACCATGCAAGACTCACTTAATTCAGTACAGGGTTCTCTCACTTCAGTAGGCAGCAAATTGACGTCACTGAACGTTGGCGGCAGCTTGGGATCGTTGGAGGCCATGGGGTCCAAGCTATTGAACTCAGCCGACGAGTTCCTCGGCACGCTGGCTGGTGATGCAGCGTACGAGGACGAGGAGCTGAGTGAGAGTGAGCTGAGTGCCAGGAGGTTCAGGCTGCTGGCGCTCCAAGAGGACTCGGAGACGTACATCGATCCGCCGCTCGACGTGGAAACGTTCGAGAAGTGGAAACTCGCAACGTCCGCGGAGGATCTAGCGGAGATTGAGAAGGAGGTGCTGGAGAATTATCCGACGGTGGGCGCCAAGTTCTCGGAGCTGGTGCCGTCAGTGGTTGAGGCAGATGTGTTCTGGACGCACTACATCTACAAGGCGTCGCTACTGGCTGCGCAGGAGCAGCGTGGTGCGGACCTGCTGGAACATGGTGCGTCGGGCTACATGGAGCACGGTATCCTGAGATTTGACTGATCATTTTTTTTGCTTGTTCGTTGTCAGCTTTGAACGATGATGAAGAAGAGATCGGCTGGGATGTCGATTCGCCGAAAGCCAAGGACGACGAGGGCAAGCCGATTTTCCCCGATGACGAGTCAAAGGAGGAGGAGAAGGTACCGGCTCCAAGTGCGGCCACGAACGGCCCGGCCTCATCAAGTGACGGTGAGAGCTGGATTGAATTGGACGAGCGGAAGGAGTCAACCTCTTCGGGTGCCTCGTCGAGCCTCAAAGAACCGACCAGTGCCCTGGCTGACTTGAAACTAGAGGAAGGAGATGAAGGTGCCGAAGAGGACTCGCTCGACTGGGGTGATGATGATGATCTTTCAGTGCCGGAGGCGACCACCGCAGCCACATCGGATGCCAAGGCCCCTGAGGCGACCCCTGCAGCGCACGTGGACACCAGCAAGCGTGGAGAGGACTGGGGCGAGTGGGACTAAGTTAAGTTGACTGGCGTGACGCCCGCACATACTTCATTCGATCATTTCAACTTCATTTTTACTACACCTCCGCTGTCGTGGCAGCATGTATGCGGTTATCAAACTTTATTTTGTGTTAGTTTCGATTGCGTTTGTTTGTCACAGTAAACATTAAACGGACTAACGACTGTTACTGACCCTGTCGGGCAAGCCGCAAGCAACTTCTGGCTTTTCCTCCATGCGGGTAGGAGAGCAGTCGAGGGGAAGGCGTACTAAAGGACTTGCGAGTCTGTATCTATATTAGTGAGGATGTCAGAAGTAATACCTACAGTATTACTTCGAAGTATTAGCTGAGTTGCCTACCCGTCAGAAAGATAGAGCACTTGCATTTCGCAATAGAAAATTGTGTGCTCGACCTAAATATTATCTGGGTACCTTCAAATTTGTCAAGATCGACACAGTACTAACTTGCAAAATTGATATTTTGGTCCTCATTTTGATAGGTGTATATTAGCTAAAGGCTGGCAATTGATTGGTCATGCAAACTGGTTTTGCATAGTTTTTTGTTTTGGCTGGCAGAAGTCACATCCGGCGTATAAATATTAATACATGTAGGCCTTTACAAATCCAAGTAAGCAAGTAAGCTGGAAGCAGCTTCAATTTGCTAAGGCGACCCGCCCAAACAGCACTCCACCAGGGTTAGGCTTAACATACAAATCATAGGTAGTTATTAGAAACCTACCCCTTTATTTTAGAAAAGGAAGCGCTATTATTAATACTTCTCGATGCCTACCGTTGGGTTGCGTTGCCCATGAGCGCAGCAAAATCTCTAGGTCTGGCCTGGCGTAAAGGCTCCATTGATGCTAAGACGTCAACTTGAGCGACCTGGTGAGTGATGCGTCTGTAGTTGTCGAAGTACAAGACCAACCGAACCGGACACGTGATAACAAACCCGATCATCCGAGCCACAAGTTCTTCGTCGTGCAGCACATGCGGGTAGAAGGCAGCAAGCATCTCCCGCTTGATCCGACCGGTGGATATGCCGACTGCTTCCACCACGCAGCCATTGTTACCACCACACATCCGACGAGTCTCTGCAGCATCCGGGGCACCTCCATCCTCGTCATTCTCGACAAAACACACCATTTTGATCGAGGTAGTTGCCCACGAGCGATGGCTGAAAATATGTTTACCCCGTTCTAGGACGAGATCGTGGACTCCTTGGTTATCTTTCAAGCCGACCATGAGCTGTCGGCTTCGCTGGCTTGAAGTGAGACCGGGGCCTCTGTCGCTGAATCCATTCACAAGTTTCTCCGCGACTCCCAATACGTCGCCCTCAAACTGCTGGCGATACACGAACAACCGCATAAGGTGCAAGTCGCGGACCTCCATCAAATACTGCACTTGCTGTTTGAGCTGGTTGTTGTCCAGCGTGAGGTTGAACACACGCGACTCGTAATTCTGGTAAGTTCGACGGGTCAACTTCTGGGAATACTCATTCGATACGGCCGCTTGCGCTGGCTGTCAGGCACAACAGTTGTATCGGGCAAGCTTGCTCTTTGGGGTCTTGAAGTTTTTGTTGCTGTGAGGGTCAGAGGCTGAAGTTGAGATTAAGCTTCTTCGTTGGCCGCTCCATCACTACGAGATGTTACTTCCTCCGCTTTGTCCCTCACTTCAGAAGGTGAGCACAACAGATCCGAGATTTTCATCGTGAAATGTGCTGTCGACTTAACGTTACCATTTCAGATCTTGCACAGCTGATCTGTACATGTACGAATGAACTTCTCGGATCTCTTGAATCGAGCAGAGCAACTGAGGAGAACCTGTCACCAAATGGCGAAACAAGAAGAGCCGCGCAGCAAACAAACGCACTGTTTCAACTGCAATCAAGAGGTTGTTAGCACTCGTTAGTGGTGATGCCACCGCCTAAGAGACTGAAATGTTTTCAGCATCATTTGACCTGACGTCACCGTGGAGACGGTGCATGTACGAATCGTACGGTACGATAGTCGCAGCTTGAACTGTAGCAAGCCCAGCAAACCGAGGATCTCCTCCTACAAGACAGGCTGGCGTTTTCTGGCCCGACCGCGTCGCATGATCCGTTGAAATAGTTACATGTACCTATGCTCCTTTGCTGCAACAGGCATTCCAGATTTTGCACCGAGCAGCTCAAGTCCACGGACCTCTCAATCCGTTGCAAGTCCTGCGTAGCGCCATGAACATCTCGGATCTCTTGTGCTCCCCGGTCGAGACAAGCACAACACCGTCTCTCGGTGTTGCGACTCCACCTCGCAGAGTTGCAACGTGTGCACCCCCACGAGTCCAGACCAAGAAGAAGCGTCAGTCCCGCAACAGTACCAAGTTCGTCCCTGAAGACCAACGCAAGCGTCCGTACCGGATGAGCGTGACCCAGAAAAAGAGTCGTCTAGAGTACCAGGAGCACGAGTCGCGCGTGTTTAACCTGACGCTGGACATCAACCAGCTCAAGCAGCAAATGCAGTACTTGCTGGAGTGTCGGGACCTGCAGATCACGTGTCTGCTGCAGATGCGTCAACGACTGGAGAGCGAGGTGTTGGGGACTGTGGACACGATTTTGTTCGGTGGGGGTGCCAGACCTCGGTCCGGGGACGAAGGCTGCAGCTTCTCGCAGATGTTCATGGATCAACCGGACGGGTCCACGCCTCCTAACGGTATCTACGAGTTCTGTCTGCAGCTCGACAAGCCCAACTTTAACCACCGATCGTGCAGCATTGCTACGACTCAAGTGATGGCGATCGTCGAGGAAGACCCAGAGGTGGACAACGAAGAAGCTGCGGAAGTTCGCAGGATCTGTGGTGAACCTGGAGGCTGTCTCGTGGAGGCTGTCGGTGAGTTCACGGGTCGATTCACGCGCCAGATCATCGTGTCCATGTTCCCACACGTGCTGAGCGATGAAATGATGGTAGCTCAGATCATCGGACTGAGCATCACGTGTCCGGCACGGTTGCTGCTCTACTTCAATGCTCACAGGACGATTGTGCGTCAGATAGCTCAAGCTGACGTGTTTGCAGCTCTGGCTGCGTTGCAACAGGCCAAACCGAGAGAGTTTGCTGCGATCATGGGTACGGCTGCTGCGTAAGAAGGTCGTTGTTAACGGACTCGTTGACGACCTGGCGGATTCTGATCCACTTGGTGGGTACTTAAGTACTGAAGTAGTCTACAAGATATCCATGTAACGTAAGCGAAGAGAAAGTGGGTTGACGTTCTCGTCACACGCTAAATGTAGCACTAGGCTTCTTCCTGTTTTTCTTCACGTACGAGTTCGTCCACACATGCATGCTGGTGTCATTCACGGACATCTGCCTCTGATGCCGTTGATGTCACTCAACTTTCTCCCGATCGTCCAGTCACGCTGTTCATCTCGTTGTTGTCTGTGTTGTCTTCTGAAGTAATCATCGGCCATGCCACAAGACGGCCATCTACCTCTCTCTGTCCACTACAAAACTCACCCAAGTTGATTGTCGAGTTAACTGGCATAGCGTCTGCCAGCATTTACAAGTCCGAAGCTTTGCCAGTTGTCTAAAGGAAGAATTCGACGCACTCGTTGCCACCTCAAGA
>LGSN01000250.1:0-45202 GCA_001314375.1 Phytophthora podocarpi | reverse complement strand
TGTTAGTATCACGCGTCACGACCAGAGAAGCATTTTGTACTCTTCAACCACTGACCAAGGATACAATTTCATGGGCACACTCGTCTCAAGCAGCGCTCGATGAAGAATCTCGGCTAGAGCAGCTCAGCATCGAAACAATCGCGAAGCTAAAATCACAGCAGCATTGGAACGAGTGCCAGGAGCGGCCCAGCGGATCAAAGAAAATATAAAACCACCTTAGGGCGTCTTCTATGTTGTGTATTGAGACATCTCCTCCAGGTTACGACATTCCATGTGTGGCTCTGTTTGCGTAGCCACCCAGCAGTATCTCACGTTTTGCCCACATTGATTTAGTAGTAGCTTTATTACTCTCTCACATAGCTCCCACATTTGTTGGTGTAGCATAGCAAAAATACCATTAGCTTGAGTTGACTCCACTATCATCTTCACTACTCGTGGTCAAGAGACAGCAGCATCCCCACGAGGCGTGTTATGCCCATGAGAGATCGGGCGCTGGTCAGGGTATATAGGGAGTGACTGGAGTCCGCCCCAGGTGACGCAGAGCTAGCTCTCATCGTGTTTGAAGGCGTCCGGGGAGGTGGTGGTGCTGCCGTGCCGAGGGTCGTGGTCTCCAGCATCTTCTACACGCTGGTACAATGGACGAGCGTCGGCAAGTGCTGAAATATGCACAGGAGCACGGTAAAACTAGCGCTTTCTCCTTTGTTGTCAACTAGCTCGGGTTTTCGCGGGCTTGCCTTATCACCTTCAACACCACCGCGAGGTGGACTTCAGCACGCACCAGGATTCCATCAGTGACGTCGAGTCCGACTACACGTACCAGCACCAGCCGCGCGTGGATGGCTTCATCATCCCGGACACGTACAAGGCCAGCCTGTACAAGGGCCACTTTAATCTCTCAGGTCTGTGGAATCCGCACAAACAGCATGAGACCAACAGTCAGGCCTACTCGGGCGTGGACGACGCCACTAATCTCCAATATCCCCACCGAGCTCCGCATCTGCTTCTCGTCCATTACGGACACCGTCATTGAGGAGCTCATGGAGCTGTACCCGGAGGATGACGCCAGCGCTGGGGTGCGCTTCGTCGATATGAAGTAGTTGCTGGACTTGAGGGGCAAGAACGTGGCGCTCAAGAGCGCGCTGCAGAACTCGACGTGAAGGGCGGAGGTGGCGCTGGGGACGGCCACGCACAGTGCCTACCAGAAAGCTACTACTGGTACAGCACGTCCATGCTGTCCACAAGCTCTAGCACGTCGAGCCGCGCTCAGGCCACGGACGCGACAAGCTAGCTCGTACTAAGCCAACGTGTTTGCTGGCAGTGTGACTACGGGCGGCTCTGTTAACGCACAGGGCGGGTCTTTCGGTGGCANCGAACACTATAGACAGGTAGCTGAAGTATTTGGTAGCGCTTGCATTGCTGGAACAAAGTTCGTAGCTGCCACAGCTAGGGCTCGTCGGGGTGCGGCACGTGTTTGAAGTGGAAACCATGGTATCGGTTCAAGTGGCGACGGAGAGCAAGAGCGCCATTTGCCTTGTACTCGCAGTTCCACACGAAGCAGAACGGGTCAACGACGCCAACGGTATCGTCCACCGTTGGCATGAGCTGGGGCTGATAGTTCTCGCGACGGTCGTACGAAGGCGAATCGAGATACGCGTGGACGCAGAACTTGTTCATCTCATAGCCGACAGGCGCGTAGATGAAATCACCGCGAAGCAGAATGAGGTCGCCCTTGTTCAACTCGATCAGTTTGCGCTCCGATCGGAGGGCGGCTTGGTGGTTCCAGCCGTAAGCATACAGGTAGGTATCGTCCTCCATAGCAACCATGATCGTACCAGGCAGTGCGTCGACGTTCATCAGGTCCCCGCCAGGTGCCACCGACGGAAAATCGCGGCGAACGGGTTGGTCATCAGACCCGGCAAGCGTCTTGAGGAAGCGCCAGTCGATCGCCTGCGAGTCGGGGAAAAACGTCTTGTAGAAGCGCTTCAGCGAGCGAGTCATGTCGCGGGCTTCTTGGTCCGGCACGACGGACTGGAGCCGACCTTCGTCCTCGATCATGTCGTCGAGCACGTCGCTGAACCAAATGTCGGCATGACGACCCAACGATTTCCACTCGTCGATGTAGGCGTCGGATACGGCCTTGTAGAAGACGATGACGCCGGTGGACGCAAANCGTGTCATTTGGTTGTCAAGATACTCTTGTTCTAGCAGGTGCTGCCATGGCATGTAGCTACTGCACTAGCTGGCGAGGGGAAGCGCTCGACACCAGCAAAACCAACCCTTGCTGCTACCTATTGGACTATCAATAATTTTATGCTGCATTGGCTGGTGGGGGTAGCGCTCGACACCAGGCTGTGCTGCTACCTATTGGACCATCGATCAGCTTTTGGTGCCTTAGAGCGATGACGGGCGCTTGAATCAGGTACAACTAAAGTACCTACTGGTCCATTCAATCGGAAACAGGCCACCACATCGATGATCTGCACTACCTATTGGCCCACTTCAAAAGGTACGGTCCTTTGGCTGCATGTGGGTTCCATGTGAGATTAGTGTGAGTTCACAGTAAGATAGGCATGCACTCGAGCATCTTCTAAGCTTGCCAAACGTATGGCTACGCTTATACGCTACACAATAGCTCCAACGATGCACTTCACTTCGTCGCACCCCCATGCTTCCTGGTCGATCCAGGTACATTTAGCCGAAGCAGTTTCGTGGACCATATCTTAAGCAATGTGCCAATGCAGTACGGCGCATCGCTGAGAGGCTAGTAGGTTAATAGGTTAATGGGGCCCTCGAATAAGCGCAGAAGGGACCATAAGCATATCCAAGTCGTTCACCGTGGCGAGTGATGAATGAATTGAGTATGGGTGAAGATAGCTAACGCCATTGTTCAATTTTTACCATGGTTGGTAAGCCTCGCCACGACCCAAAATCTCCAAAGACAGCGAAGAAGCCTGGAACGCGAGCCATGGAACGAGGGGGGCCTGTGGGTGGCCCACTTGGAAGCGAGGAAAGACCAGGAGGTGTCAATCCGGCAGCACCAACATTGACACCGTTCCAGCGTATGCAGCAGCTACTGGTTTCGAGGGCTGCCGACGCACAGGTTAGTGTGCCAGTTGTGGACAACGTCGAAGGTATGGATACGGGGTGTTATCGGTGATAATTAGTGCTGGCATTTGAATAATTATGTGTCTTGCTTTGCGTTGTGTCTCGCTAGACTTGCAGAGTTACTTGCGCGGAAAGGATCCTGCCACCAAGGTGCTAATCCGGATGAAGCTGCTTTGGATCTCTGACCACACGTACGGGCAGTATAAACTCATCTGCCTCCATCTCGTGGACGCCCACGCGCCAGAACAACTCGAGGACATGCTGAGTGTACGTTGGCGGCATCGAATATCCGATTGAGGGCGTGCTACTAACCATGATGTTTTGGCTTAGGTTTTTCGAGCCCCGTACGAAGCCAATCGGCAGGACATCGACTCGCTTCTGCTCACAGCGACCCTGTGGAACTTGGAAAGCGAGTCCGAGCTTCTGCCACAGCCTGGAACCATCGTTGACATCAGCGACTACTCTAACATGCAGCTCTACCGTGAAACACAGTGCCAACTCACGACTAGGCTGAGCCAACTAAGCCGGGAGGCGTCCAGTGTGTAAGCTGCCAGGTGTACATTGCGCCGGCAAGCCCAAGAAGCCAAGCTGAACGCGTATAGGTCAAAGGGGCTTCGATTCATATTTGCATGATGAAATAGGTTGGGACACCCGCGTAGTTATAAGCAGCATAACTGAACATGGGTACATCTTTTGCGACCTTCCAGCCACTGAATCATTTCCGAAGTCGCGCGGTGGAGAGCAGGTGAGACGGAGAGCGCACTTGGTGTTTGCAGACACACTCACGATTTGTGGGCTCAGTTCTAACTTCATACGTGCAGATGATAAAACGCAGGGCTCCAAGAACTACAGCAGCGGCGAGATGCGGTGCTTGCTGGCATCCGTACGAAGCCACCTACCCGCTACACGTATCGAATGGGAAGCTCTGGCAGCAGTGTACAATGCCGCGAAGGAGCCGCAGTGGAAGCCACGGGATGCAGTCAGTCTCAAGCGGAAGTTCCGTAGCATGTGTGCGGCCTCTAAACGCGCTGGCACAGAGCTTGCCGCCACTACGAAGCAGGTGCAGGGCATGATGAGCCAGCGCAGAGCGACGCAGCAAAGAGTACGGACGCCACTTGTTCAGCGTTCAGCACAGGCGGCTTGGACAGAAAATGCGGGCAGAGCAGCAACAAGAACGTATCCAGCTTTGGCAGGACCGACGCCGGAGCCAAGACAAGCCGCAGGACTGCACCAGACGGGAGATGACACGAAGCTAGAGCGGTGTGATGCACTCCAGCTAGATGACGACCGCAGCGAAGTGACGTCCACTCTACACCACCTGCACAAAATCTTCAAGCAGCGCAAGGCAGATCAGCGCGTGGCTCGACGTCGCCATAAAGAGATACGCCGCAGTATTTTGCTGCTGAATATCACACTGGAGAGATTTTCCGCACGGCCGTGCTGTAGCTTGATACAGAGGCAATGATGCAGTGATGCTGACGATATAAACGACAACCATAGTGAAAGCAAAATCACATAAATACTTGGGTTGTTAACTTATTTCGCCTAAGATCGCTAGTTGTTCTTCACAGCGTCACCCCTCCCGACCTAACTCCGGTTTTGGGCAGCTTCTCACGCATCCGATTTGCTCTCATCTTCCACGTCAAACTCGTTCTCCCACTCGTCTTCCGATTCGGCTGGAAACCAGTCGTGCACCTCGTGCTGAGAGGCTTTGTTAGCCACAGCGCTTGGCCCACCTTGACTTCCCAAAGTTTTAGACCCGCTATTCGACTCGTTTCCAGATCCTGTTTCCGGCGTGTCTTCCACTTCGCCCTCGGCAAAGCCCTCCAACGAAGCATCGGGATTGCTGCTTTCATCACCTTCGAACGCCACACTCTCTTCGTCGGAAGGTCGACCCCTCTTTTGACACCACGGAAGCCGTGCTGCTCGAAATCTCCGACTCATCACTGCTAGTTGATGCATCAACGTCGGAATTCACTTGCGCGCTCACATCACGGCTCGTCGTTGCCGGTTTCGATTCAACCGGTGCAGGTGCCGCTTGTCTAGCAATCGAAATCCCTTGTCGATGTCGCACTTCCTCCAAACAGGCATCACTGCGCTGCCGTCGATCATTGCGACGTCGAGCCTGTTGACGCGCAAAATCCGCATGGGCACCTCGATTGCCCCGTGCTGCTTCTGCGTCCGCTGCGTTTTCGTCCGCGACGTCCGTGACACGAGCAGCCACCCTCAACTCGCGTTCCCGCGTGCCCAGCAGCGACACCGCATTTTGAACAATCGGACTGTTTGCGGAGTTACTCTCGCGCAAGCGAAACAACGCGTCCATTGCAGCCAGGTAGAGCTCATAGGTGGCATTTTCATCGGCGATAGCTTGGTCACGGCGAGATGCTGGCTGAGCCATGAGATCAATAAGGAATTTGTACGTGTGTGTGTGCGTTTGCGGGTGGTGTTTGAGCTCAGCACGAGACTAGCATCTCCTGCCATTACTCAGATCATTTCCTTATCCTAGCTGCTGTGGAACCAGGAAAGTTCTGGGCCTAGCCACGCTTTCGCGTTGATCTACACATTAACTTGTGTGTGAGAGTGTGTGCGTACGTATGGAACTCGACACGTGTACTGTAGTGGTCCATAAATCTAGCGATGAGCCATCTCATCTCAGCTACCTGTCATATGCACCTACTACCGATTGCGATCACCACAGTGCCTCATTTGCCAACTTGCGTCGGAGCGGGGATGACAGGGCGCGGCAAAGCCGCTCAAGGTCTCGGGAAAGAGGACGCCAAGCGCCATCGAAAGATCATCCGTGACAGCTTTCAAGGCGTCACTAGGTCAGCCATTCGCCGGCTGGCTCGCCGGGCTGGCGTGATGCGAATCTCCGGCCTCGTATATTACGAGACACGAGCAGTGCTTCGTGTGTACCTCGCCAACCTCATTCGTGATGCTATCACGTACACGGAGCACGGCAACCGGAAGACCGTCACCAGCAGGGACGTCGTGTACGCTCTCAAGCACCAGGGTCAGTTTCTCTACGGATTCTAGTTTGACGAGCATGTTGTTGTAGATTGGTAAAAATGGTAAAACAACAACAATAAACAAAAGCAAAGCAAAAACAAAAGCGAAAGCACAAACAAACGTTTTTACGAACTACGTCTTCCCGGGCGCGCTAATGTACAGCCCTAATTTAAGTCAGCTCACTCTCATTTACATCCAGATTACCTGCGTCCGATTTAATGTATCCAAGTTGTGTTCTAAACGGCGGTGATCAATACCGGTACATTCCTTGATGATGCAGGCATCGAAGCTGCCGCTCCTGCGGCGGGCAGCAACTCGCCTCACGCATCCTGCAAGACTCTTTGCAACTCGTGGCCACCTCCTACCTCTCTCGACGATACATTTCAAGTCTACCCGCCAACCTGCCCCTCCTTCTCCTCTCCTCGCTCGCAAATTCGCGAGTTCGCCAGACGGCTTCCGTTGCCAAAACTGCGGCCAGACGTTCGTCAAGTGGCAGGGCCAGTGCTCGTCCTGCTCGCACTGGGGCTCCGTGGTGTCCGCCAAGCCGACCGAGCCGTTGTTTCGCCAGTCGAACGCCGCGACCTTCACTAAAGTCAAGCCGAAGCGCGCTGTGGCCTGGTCCAGGACAGGCCAGGACGCCTTCGAGCAGGACGCCCCCCACGCTCTACGTATGAACGAAGTTGAGTTGGACACGTTCGTAGAGCGGATCGAACTGCCAGAACGCGAGTTGGTAGTGTGTAGTCTTAGTACAAACTCTTGAGCTGTAGAGTGAAAGCTACTGACGCCTTCTTGTTGACGTAGAACTGGGTGCTAGGAGGAGGTTTAGTGGCTGGCTCGTTGACGCTAGTGGCGGGAAATCCAGGAGTCGGCAAGAGCACGGTACGCACGGCAGTTGACATTGGACGCTGTGTACTGTATTATAGTGGATGCGGAGCTCCTAGTACCTGCTAATTGGGCTTTGCTGCTGTGCTTCTTACAGCTTGCACTGCAGATGGCAAACATGCTGGCAAATGGATCGATGATGCGGGAGCGTGGAGTGCTGTACGTGTCTGGTGAGGAGAGTGTGCTTCAAGTGCGGATGCGAGCAGAACGCCTTGGATCCGTGAGCGACAGTCTGTTCGTGGCCAGCGAGACCAATCTGGACTCGGTTTTTAAGTTGTTGGAAGGAGGAAACGGACACAACGTGGGTGACGACGATTACCAAGGATTTGGCGCTGTGGTGGTGGACTCGATTCAGACTGTGTACGCAGAAGATATTCCTTCGCCAGCCGGTACCGTGAACCAGGTGAAAGAGTGCACTCTTCGCTTGCTTCGACTGGCCAAGACACGCAACGTGCCTGTGATGTTAATCGGCCACGTGACTAAAAGTGGTGACATCGCTGGTCCCAAGGTGCTTGAGCACATCGTGGACACTGTGGTGCAGCTTGAGGGCGACCCACAGAGCGCGCGGCGGTTCCTGCGCTGCCAGAAGAATCGCTTCGGCAACACCAACGAAGTCGGTGTCTTCAACATGACTGATGAGGGCCTCCAGCCGCTGCCGAATCCTCTTATGGCATTTGTTTCGTCACGCGATGAGGACGATGATGATGATTGTCCTAACGACAGCGAGGAAACTGAGATTGAGCCGCTGGACGGGTGCGCTGTTACCATTGCTATGGAAGGCCAGCGACCCATTCCTCTCGAAATTCAGGCCCTGGCAAACCGGGCACACAACGTGGATGCTGCGCGTGGTGGTGGTCAGTCCTTCTCACGTGTACGCGGCGTGGGCGTAGCGTTTGACAAACTACTCCTTTTGTTCGCCGTGTTGGAGAAGCGTGCAAGTGTTTCTTGCCGCAACCAAAGTGTGTTTGTTAACATCGCGGAGGGCTACACTATCCAGGAACCTGCGGCCGACTTGGCATTGGCAGTGGCGTTGGCCAGCTCTGTTCTAGGCCGTCCTGTATTGGAGCGTACCGCGTTCCTAGGAGAGGTGTCGCTATCAGGCCACGTGCGACCGGTTAAAATGCTCGAATCGCGTCTCACAGCAGCGCAGAAAATTGGGTTGGAGATGTGCGTGATTCCTAAGGAGCACGATCAGGCCACGCGTCGCGCGTTGCGTAAGAAGTTTGCCAACACGCTTACTGTCATCGAGGTTTCGACGCTGGTGCAGGCTCTGAAGATCGCGTTTTGTGCTCCGACAACGGCGTCGTTCTTGTCCCAATCCGACGGAGCTTCAACAGTGGGGGAAGGAAGCAGACCCTAGTCTGCATTGTCTCCACGCGAGATGCAACATGTGTAGTATTTATTCCTTCACACACACGCACGGCCGCAGGACGACAGCGGTCTTCTCTTTTCTTCGAGTTTTCCAACTCTGTCCTTCCTCTCCTGCGCTGATGGTGTTTCTTTTTTCTGTGTTCCTGTACATTCACCTCCGCTTCATATGTTTGCTCCGTTTGGCCTTGCCCCCGACCAGTGCATGTAACGGGAGCCCCAGCTTGTCTTCCAGCGAGATGGAAGCGCTCGTCTCCGCCCGCTTCGGCGGCATCTTGTCGGTCGTCTTGGGCTGACGCGCAGCCTGCTGCTTGGCGTTGCCGTTTGCTCCTGCCTTCTTCACCTTCTGCTTCGAGTCGATCTTAGGTCCGACCACGCGCCCAGTCTTCAGCACTGTGCGGCTCCCGGTCGCCGTCACTTTGGTGTGTGGTCGGTGGGTCGAGTGCACCTTCTTGGGGTTCTTCTGTGCTCGCTCCTGGTCCAGCTCCACGCCCACTGCGTTGTCGCACGTAACCAACGGTCAGAGTTAGCTTAGCACTGCTCCAAGGGCTTGCAACTGAAGAAAAATCATCCACGCACAGGTCGCCTGCATGGCCTCGATCTGCTGCGTCGTGAGGTGGTCTCCCGCGCGCAGCTTGCGCTGGTAGAACTTCTGCAGCGCCTCCTCCTTGTTGGACGAGATCTTGCCGCCATGCCACGCGATGCGACGTACGCCGCTGCTCTTGATACTCGGCGGCACCGAGCTCGCCTTCACGTGCGACAAGACGGCCACGCGCTGCATGATCGATCGGTCGGCTTCTTGCCTATTGGGAAAAATGTTCAGACGCGACCGTATGTCAAGCAACAGTAATGCAATTGGTGCACAGAAATCATCAGAACGTATAACACTTGCCAACGTATATTCAAACAGCAATATCAAAGCCCAATTACCTCTCATAACTGATTTACGTCCTAAATTAATAGGTATTAGAATGTTTTATTTGAATCATATTACTGTATTCGATAGTTTCAACGGCTCCCGCCAAAATCGCTTAACAAAATTCAAGATGCCGCGGACTTCATCGCCGTCCGATATTGATGCTGCGAGTCAACCGGACATCGAAGATCTGGTCAAGAGCGAAGCTCCCGACGCAGTTGCATGCATTTCGACGGTATTTTCCACGAAACACGAAGCTGCGCGGCACGATTTCCAGTCTCAGGAGCTGCTGGCCACACGAACGGAGCTGCTCGTGTGGTACGACGCGCACCGCCGAAAACTTCCGTGGCGAGGTGATCCGCCGCCGTATTTGACGACTGCAACGCACACCAGCCAGAAGAAGAGGAAGCAGGTTGCAGCAAAGAAATCAGGCTTGGATGCGTTCCTAAAGACGTCGGTGAAGCAAGAGCAAGAGCAAGAGCAGGATGCCAAGTGTGACATCAAGGAGGAGGCTGCTGCTGCTACGGATTGCGACAGTGAAGCGAAGCCGAGGAGGGTGGCCCCATATGAGACGTGGGTGTCGGAGATCATGTTACAGCAGACGCGCGTCGACACCGTGGTGGAGTACTTCTTGCGCTGGATCGACAAGTTCCCGACAGTTGCTACTCTGGCTGAAGCCAACGAAGAGGTGGCTGGCTGGCTGGCTGGCTGGCGTGTTTATATCTGCTGGAACGCAAATGAGAATTGACAGTTATATGATAATTATTATACGGTTGTAGGATGTGAACGCTTTGTGGGCTGGACTGGGGTACTACCGGCGAGCTAGGATGCTGCATGCTGGTGCAAAGTACGTGGTGGAGAACTATGGTGGCGAGTTGCCGTCTACGGTAGACCAATTGCTGACGATTCCAGGAATCGGACCGTACACGGCAGGTCCGTAGTAGTGAGCAAGCCCTCTGTTAGGTTCTTGCGCTCAGCTCATTTTGTGGGTCGTTTTGTGTGACAGGAGCAATCGCATCCATCGCCTTTGGAAACCGCGAGCCACTGGTAGACGGCAATGTAATCCGAGTGATGGCCCGAATGCGAGCTGTAGGAGCAGATCCGAAGAACAAACATCTTATCAAGTTTTCTTGGAAGGCAGCAAAAGACCTCGTAGGCGAGTGCGATCGCCCGGGCGCGCTGAACCAGGCGCTGATGGAACTTGGGGCCACCATGTGCACAGTTCAGGTAGTGCATGAATTTTGCCATCTCATGTATTTTATTTTCGGGGAGCTTGGTTCTTACACGTAGCTTGTGTTTGCTCTCGCAGAACCCTCAATGTTCGGACTGCCCTGTCAAGTCGGTGTGTCTGGCATACGAGGAGACAAATGCAGTTAAGCCCAAGTGCGAGAATTCTACTTCCTCCAAGATGTCTGCTGAGTCTAGCAATACCTGTTCTATCTGCGATTACACGCGTGTTACGGAGTGGGACGAAACTCAGACTGAAGTGAGCTTGGTTGTATTCGTCTTTGCATGCCGAATATCTGACCGTCTGTCTCCTTGGCTGTGTCATTGGTCGTAGGTTACCAAGTACCCGCTGAAGGCGAAGAAAAACAACCCGAAAAATGAGGTCATCTGCGTTGCAGTAGTCTCTTCGCCAGCCGAGGAAGCAGTTGTACCTGCAAGGGGAAAGCGTAAGGCTGCGAACAGCATCGAGGCCGACGCTTCTCCTTCAGACTGGAAGTTCCTGATGTCCAAGCGCCCCAAGGGTGGTCTACTGGCTGGGCAATGGGAGTTCCTCCACAGCAAGGTACGGTGCAATGCAGAGTAGTGCGACGATGGTGTGCAGTTATCTTACGAAGTCTTTCTTTCGTTGCACTGCCAGATGAGCGATGGCGACAAGATTCCTCCCTTTTCAAAGCGGAAGTCGTTCATGGACGCCCGGCTCACGGACTTACTGGGCATGTTTGCACTCTCTCGATCCGGCAAGTCGATCCCTGAGCGACGCGACCTCAGCGAGCTCACGCACATCTTCTCGCACGTGAAGCACCACATGGGCATCGAGCACCTGCACTTCAAGTCTGAGCCGGAACTGCTTCCGGGTGGCGAGTCCGACGAGCTGCGATGGATGACAGTCGCGGAGATGCAGCAGTTGGGTATCACTACCGGCGTCAAGAAGATTCTGCAACTTGTGCTGCACCCCGACAAAGCCAATTGCAGAGCCAAGACCAAGAAGGCCAAGTCAAGTGCGACTAGCACAGTCTCACACGTCACACATGGAAGTGGTAAACGACTGAAAACCATCGCTTCCTTCTTCAAAAAATAGACGATCCAATCTCACAGGTTGCTTCACTAAACTTTTCACATCCTCTACCAAAATAGATGTAGCATGAAAACACCAAATATGCGTTCTCACAGATGCAAGAAAAACGCGACAATACACTCTCCCAACAGAAAACAAATTAGTTAGATTGAGCTCTACGCGAAGATGAACGAGGGCGCGTACGTCGACGCAGCAGCAGCAGTAGAAGAACTGATCCCACGTGTGGTGGCATTGGAGATCGACAGCGACGTGGAAGACGTAGATGCCACCAAGTTGCAGGCGGCACCTGCCGCGTCCGAGCGCGTCATCTACTTCCGAGTTTTGGACTCGTGGGACATCCCGCAAGTGCGCCAACTGCACGAGGAATGGTTCCCCATCCGCTACAACCAGGCGTTCTACGACGGTGCTGCGCAGGGCCTTTGGATGGAGACGGGCGGCCCGCTGTTCGCTCGTCTGGCGGTGGAGATGCAGCCCTCGACGGAGTGTGTCCAGCCCAGCCCGGAAGACCGACGAGATGAAAATATCCTCGGGGCGGTGACGGCCAGCACACTGCCGTTGAGTAAAGTAGACGACTCGGACTTGATCTCACCCGACGACTGGGAACACACTCATGTAATGTACATCTTGACACTGGGCACCAGGTTGTCCGTCAGAAGAATGGGTATCGCGTCGGCGCTGCTGAAGGAATGCATTGCTCAAGCCTGTCGTCAGCCACAATGCGGGGCGGTCTATCTCCATGTGAAAGCAGATAACTTGAGTGCCAGACATTTCTACGAGAAGAACGGGTTCCAGAACTTGCGGTATTTGGAAGGTACGGACAGAGTCGCAGCACAATGAAGGAATGGAGCTTGGTTCACTGATTTTATGCTGCTGTTATTAATGTTTGCAGATTACTACATGATTGACGGTGTACGGCATGATGCGTTCCTGTACATTTGTTATGTGAATGGTGCTGCCCCGCAGAGTGGCTGGTTCGATCTCATTACAAGGTACGAACAGACAAAGTTTTGGACATGGTTAGCTGGCACGACACTCACTCTTTTCGTTTGCTGGACTGTGGGCAGACCGCTGTTCGCGTTGTTTTCAATCGCTTCATTTGGCTGGAAAAAGCTCGTCGAGGGGTTCACCGTGGAGGAGTTCGAGGACGCCACCACTGAAAAACTCGCCTGGACGCCACCTTCAGCACCCGTTGAGCCAACAAATTTAGTCCCGGTATGATTAAGAAGCAAAAATGCTTGAACAACATGTACTCTAGTCATCATTCGCAGCTACAGTTGATACGTAAAGCTAAGGATAGACTTGGTCGGTGGTGGAGGAAACGACAGAGTGATGAAACGGAGGCTTCGAGCTACCCGATTCATTCATTTTCAGCAACTAAAAGTCTGCTAATACGACCGTGTGAAGGACCATGGACTTCCAGAACTTGCTCAATGAGGTTGAGGACGCAATGAAAAGCCCACGAACTGGAGGTGGAGTAGGCCAAGCAGCAGGGGTGAAGTACACCAACGACGTGGAAATCTCCTCCAGAATCACTCAGCCTGTTAGCAAAAGCCGGGTGCGTTTTGTCGTCTGCATCTACGGTTCATGCACTGTTCGCTAACGAGATAGCATTGTCGCATCCCTAACTACTTGAAAAGGGCAAAAATGAACTCGACGACCTGTTAGACATGCTCAGTGACGAAGACAGCAAACCTACTGCTGTCCACCCGCGACCAATGTCATCGTCGAGAGCAGGCGCATACAACTCATCGGATACGAAGACGTCACGAACCGAGTTTCAAGTTGGCGGCACTAAAAAGTTGGTTTTGTCGATTTTCACCCTCGTGCTTTCCGTTGCTCATTTGCTCTGTGCCTGTCTTATAGGTGCTCCCAAGCGCTGATGGATGGAGGACGTGCCACCCGTGGACTAAGCACTGCATTTTCGTCACGGAAGTATGATATCTTCATTTCTGTCTGTTGGTGCTAGGAACACAGGAACTTACAATCCTTATTTTGCCTCAGCGTGTGCTCTAATCTCCGCTGTAACGACTGCGACTTCACTGTGGTGCAGTTCTCCGGCAAGTAAGTCAAGACTCGAATCCAACATTAGTTGTACTCCAGCACCGCAGAAACCCACAATGTTTTTTGTGCAACAGAAAATGGGATGCCAGTGCCGACTACATGTTCTTCCGCGAGAATGTGCCTAGTGAGGCCAAACTACGAGTGAAAATGGAAATTGCTCCGGGTGAGTTCAATGCTCTTATGCTCCCCAGCTTTGGGCGCTAGATACTGATTGACTCGAACTGGGGTGTGCTTCGGGGTTGTGACGATGAAGACTTTGCAGCGTACGCGTGCCAGTGCAAATGGCTCTCGATTAGCTCGCAGACTCGAGTCGACCACTGCCAGGTGAAATGGTCCTGTGCTGGACATTGACGCTGAACACTGGCATCTGAAAGATTCCCCACACGACCACATTTTCATAGCATATTATTCACGAGTGGCTAATAAATAGTTGCCAAATGCATTGCCTTCTCCTCGATCATGGACGTAGCTGTAGTTTTGGTTGCGACGCGAGCTCGCCCTCCAGAATAAGCTGGAACTGCCGGAGATCCTCTAGGTTTGGAGCTTTCCTCCCGTTACTGCCGCTGATTGTGTTGGTGTTGCTCGATCCAAGACGAAATAGTTGTTTCCATACGATAAACACAGCATCAGGAGAACTCCTCGACCCGAGCGCACACTGAGAAATGAGAGACTCGATAGTCTGCAAGAGACAGTAGAACGAAAAATTGTTAGACAACCATTGTCCGCATAGCCCAAATGACTCAATTTACAGCGTACCGCAATAGCTGCTCGACTGGACACACTCCACGTTAACACTCGGTAAGCCCAGTACACGACCAAGAGAGGGTGCAAATACTGCTGCTCGACGAGTAACTTTTGGATTTCGTTCCAGTAGAGATCCTTTGTCCGCGCACTTTCTAGCTCGTACGGATCGTAGAGAGCTGCACCTGTTCCTTGGCCATTAGCGTTTTCCGCGATTCTGGCTGCGCTGTAAGCCCAAGCAGGCAGCAGCTTCTGATATGTCTCCCTAAACACAACGGCAAGCATCGTTAGCGATCTTCATACTACACAAGCAAAGAACATGAAGCACGCAGTCTTACAAAGAAGAGGTGCGAGGTGCAGAGATCCTTAATCCTAAAATGATTTCGCTTGCCGAAAGCAATGTGATGTCAGGCTCAATAGAATCGCCAGCAGCAGCAGACCACAGGGATAGATACAGGACATAATCGCGCTCTTTGCCTAAGTGGTTCACGGCTCGAGATCTCATAACCTGTCATGGAAACAATTGTGACATCAGTTACTTCTTAACAAAGTATCGAGACAACATGACCATATTTCAGCACTTACCTTCCGCATCGCGAGTGCTTTTCGTTCTTGTGGGGTCGTTGGCGTGGGGCACGAAGCGATCGCTTCAGTTATTCGCCGTAGAACGTAGCCTGCGAATAGAGTGCCGTGGCGAATAAATGGCAACAGACTCAGCACTCCTCCACCACGCAACTCAGCTTGAATAGCTGGCTGGCTGTCTGAACCTGACAAAAGCTGGCTTAGCTTCTGAAGTCCCTCTCCTTCACTAAATCGCCGCATCTGAGAGCTTGACTGCGCGTTCTCTGCCTTGACAACTTGCCAGTTTACTTCTTCCAAGTGCAGCCTTTGCAACACAGCGAGCAGCATTTCTGACCGTCGCTGGTTTACGGCTGGATCTTGAGCGCCAACACGAGGCAATGGACTAAAGATATACATTCCGTTGCGAGGCTGAACAAATGGTGCGTACTCGGCTCCGAACTGCTCTTCACTGGCGAATGCAGCACCACGCTCGAGTGTGCTCTGCAGCTTCATCGACAGTTGATAGGCGGGGCAACACATCGTGGAATCCATAGACAAGAGGAACCACGAGCAAGAGGTCCGATTCCGCTCTAAATAGCGGGCCAAATGCACCATATCACTTCGACTCGGGGAGTCAAACATGGCGTCTGTCACTACCGCATGTGGCTCGAATGCATCCAACAGTTCATACAGCGGGTTGGGCTTCAGTGCGAGCGACTGATGCTCACTTGAAGATGGCGGCATCCCGATTTCCTTAGCAGTAATTCCAAAGAAAGGTACCTCAGCCTGTGCGAACTGCTGATACAACTCGACAAAAGAGTATCTCGCGTACGCATCGCTCGCTGTCGTTGCGTGACAGACCGGGTAGATGATAGAAGATGGCACAAGACACACAACCACCAACGGTGCAGCTAAGCGTCGCGAGAGCAAAATGGCTGCTTCCAGTCCATAGTTTCCCTGCATCACCCGCAACGTGTTATGCATCCAATAGACAACAGGTTGGTGCTTCGCCCCAATGGCACACGTTTTCCTGCCTGCGTCTCGAGGAACAAACCACGTCTTCCGTCGTTCCTCAAGTTGAGGTGGCCACTGCTCATACAGCGTCGGGTGATCCACAGGCTTAGACGCCTCGTTCTCAATCTCTGCCGCTGGATGCTCATCATTACGGGCGCTGTCCTGCACCTGTAATGCCACGGTCTTATCCTCCACCGCAGTCTGTTTAGCCAGCCAGTCACTCACTCGCTCACTCCGAGTCAGCAGTCCTTGTGGGGTCGTTGTAGCAGTTTCTGCTTCCCACGGTGGTGCAAAGTCCACACTGGTGGCGCTATAAGGCTGCGTCTTTTCGACTTCACCATCGTCCACGTCTATCGCTGCACTACAAGCTGCCACCACGACGTCTTCACCAGCAGCAGCAGCATCTTCAATTTTCTCCTCTTGCCTTGATCTTCTGTGCTCTATAGCACCAGCTTCTCCTATAGCAGCAGCATCTTGCCGTCTCTCTTCCGTCTCTTCCTCCTCTTCCTCTTCTTCTACTTCTCTTTTCTCCTCCGCAGCACCTTTCGTCTCCTCTAAATCTTCGCTCTCCACACTCTTCCTGATAAATGCATCGATTGCTTCCAGCTGATGCAAGTTGCAGCATCTAATTAGCAGCAGAACCAACAATATCGTGATGTATTCGACTCGTACCATGCGCTGCGAGATCGGCTCTGGGTGTTGATCCAGGACGCGCACAAAGCCGCCAGTTCGCACTCTGTACAATCGAAGCGGCGTGGTTTCATGTGGCAGATCTCCCTGCGCGCGCTGCTGCTCCAGTGTCGCCAACTGCGCCGAGATCCGACGTGCTTCGGCCGCGCCTGGCAGCGACATTGGTGAGCGATGGATGGATAATTAGTGGAGGTGTACCTTTTTCTCGGTACTTAGCTGCAAACCTCTCAAACTGGATACTTTTTGACTTGATGACCGAGTTTTTCATATCCTGAACGGAAATGGAGGCAAAAGACAACGTCATGTCGCTCCGCTGCGGCGTCTGTGGACACGACCACGAGCAAGTACGTGGTCGGTGGCCAAGCAAAATAGAAAATAGAGACCCTCAGCTGTATTTCTAAGGGTCAAACGCTGGTTTGACAACGAATTAGTCGCTAAAAGTGGGTTTATTGCGTGGTGCAGGGCGTCAAGTGCCCCATATGCGGACACACAGGCAAAAGTCGCTCGTACAAGTGCTTCAAGGTCGCAATTACCAATTATGATGACTACGTATTGATATAATGTGCTGATTTCCCTTTTTACCTTTTGTAGATGGCATTTACGGCGTTCGAGTTCACAGTGCAGCGGTTCGACTGTCTGGGACAGGACGATGCGGTGGCTGGCACTGTTGTCGCTCTGGAGCGGGCGAACCTGGCCTTGTGGACATTTATCCAAATCTTGAGGGGGAGAATCTTCCCCAATATGGCGAAGGTGCTGTCGGACGACCCCATGTCGCGGCATTTGGTCGCATTTGGTGCGGAGGTTTTGTTGCTTTTGTTAGTGTCGCAGTGGTTGCTAACGGCAGAGGTGGTAATGAGGTGTTATGCGTCGGACTTGCCTGGATGTAGTTGGCGATGGACCGATAGGTGTCGCACGATGGCGCCCTGCTGCCGAGGAGAGCGGCAGCCAAGTAGCCATCATCGAGCACTTTGGCATCGTCGAGAACAAGCGGCGGCAGGGCTATGCGCGGCGGTTCCTCCGCGCCGTCGTTGAGGTGAGAGCTCTCCTCTGTCTTAGTACATGTAGCTGTTAGCGCTCATTGCACTAGTGTCACGGGCTGACAGAGCTGTTGCGTTACGTTGTAGGACGTTGCGGCCATCTACGAGCAGCAGCCCACGCACCCTCAGGCCCTAGTCGCATATGTGCCGCAGAACGACTCGTTCGCGGCGATGAAGCTGTTCCAGTCAGTAGGCTTCCAGCCGGCATCGCAAGTGGAAGTGGTGGAGGACAGCTCATTCCTGCGGATGCGCATGGCATGGGGTTGCAGCCGCTCCTAGCGTCTACGATCGCCGCCGAAGGCGGGAAAAGAAATCGGTAGGCACCTGACTTGCAGTTGAGCAGTGAATACGGCGCTGTAGAAGCGCTAATGCAGTGGCTGTAAGAAGGACCATCAGGCGATGCGAGCTGTTACGCCGCTCTCATTATTATTGTACTAAATGTACATAGTTGAAGCATGCGATGAACTGTACCCAGTCTCAGCAATCTCTGCCTCACACGATTTCCTCACGGGGAAGCACCCACAATGTGGGATCGAGTACAGATGTGGCCATGGGTCACATCTTCTCCATCCAAGCAGACATACACAAGTAAAGCGTGATCGATGGGCTGGCTGCATTTTGGTGGAGCGCCTGCTGGCTTCTTGTCGAGCATGAATTTTTCTAGCCGATTTGTAGACGAGGCGATACCTGAGTGTTGTTTGTTTACGGGGAACTTCGTCGAGGAGATCGTCTTCACTTTGGGTTTACACCTAAGCTTAGAGCCATTGTTGCCGCCCGGAAATCTACCAGTACACTGCTATCCAAGTAGTGTCCCAGCCCTGGCGGCGACGACGCAGTGCTCGTAAGCGATGTTACATGTACAGAATGGATATGAGGGTGTTGAAGTTGTAAGAAAACTTAGTCTGATACGGGATTACTAAGCAAACCAAGCATTGACGAACTGTGGGCACCTCGGTCGACTCTGCATTCAGCTAAAATCTTCAACGCATTCTTCGTACGTGTCGTGCTCTATCGCTTATCCTACCTCTCTCAACACGATGTGCAGGGCGAGCTGGGCATTTGGTGATCGAAAGCGTGACTAGCTCAGATGCAGACGAAAAGTGAATGTGGATGGTGCGAGGTCCGAACTCAGGCGAAGCGCGTATTGTCTGATGCAAATGCACTCGAACGCGAAGGAAGAAGCAGCCCTGTTCTAATATCAGCGAGTTGAAGCACTTGGACAGTGCAATGCACCCTCTTCGGCAAGGATGGACACAAGTCGCTGCAAAGAGCCCAAGTCAAACGGCAACCTCTGCCGAGGCTTCTCCATGGGCCGAGACATCTCGCCGACAGATATACGAGATCGGATCACGCGACGGAGGAACGTCCAGGTGGAGCGCCTATAGTGAAGCCTTCGCTGGCCAGCTGGCTACTCGACACTAGCCCCATATGAGATCCGAGTCGAAGCGAGAATTTTCAGTCGAGATGGTGGTGACGAGCTGTGGATGCATCCTGACTAGCTTGTCGTTTTCGTAGCCAGCGACAAGATGATGACACCCGACAACAACAATAGGCAAGCTACGTCGCTAGCCGTCCACGCGAAATCAAGTGACGAAGAGCTGAAGATGACTCCGCGCTCGAGCCAACCAAAGTGACGATGCCGCAGCGATGAGGACTGCAGTGCTTGCTGACAAGTGTTTGCTACATCCTGATAGCTGCTCACCATCTCCAGCTTCCCCATGTTGTTCCAGCGCAGCTGGAAGCCTCGATCCATATGATCCAGAAGACTTGGGGTTGGAATCCGGTCACGTTGAAGTTGGCGTTCTGAGTGGTACTTAGACGAAGGCAGTAACTTAGTTCATGCGGCTTTTCGACAAAAATGTCCTTACAAAGTCAAAGTAGTTCGGCGTTTCTCAGATAACGGACGTCAACTTACCCAAAAACCGCCGAACGCGCCGTTTCAATTCAAGAATCAAAAAATCTTAAGGGCTGCTGAGAGGTTCACTTTGCTTCCTGCACCGTAGCCACCAAGCACTGCACAGACCTGCATTCCTGCTTCCTGCGCCATGGCGCCCACGTCCAGAAACCGCGGCAGCCTCGGCGACCGGCGCGGCTTCTTCCATCTGTGCGGATCCCCCATCCGCACCCACAAGATGGAGCTGGACTACATCCATGGCAAGACGCAGTCCCCCACCCAAGTGCGGCCTGCAGAGCTGACAACGGACGTCGACACGCCGCTGATGCAGCGACGTCCAGGCAAGAAGAACCTCAAGCAGAAGCAGCGCCAGGCCGAGGCGGACGCTGCCATGGCGGCGCTGGCCAGACAGCTGGGCCAAGAAGGAGGCGGATACTACGATGACAGTCCCTGCGGACTCCGAGGCCTAGAGAGAAGCCCCACAGGCGTCGACAGCGACGCCCCCATGTCTTGCATGGCCGACGAAGGCAGCAACAACTCCATGAGACTGGACGGCGCTCGACAGGCCGGCATCCCGCTCTATCTGTCGGACTGGTTCGCCCCTAACAAGGACTCGAACCAGCGTTGTCGGCAGACGAACGTCATCATGACGCGAGAGGAACCCGAGTCCGAGTTGGAGGCCAGTGACTACTCCGAGGACAACAAGCAGAACCAGTTCCTCCAGCCGCACCAGAACGTCGACATGGCCGACGTGATCATCGGCCGTGTGATCGGTGAAGGGGCTTTCGGTAAGGTGTTTAAGGCGTCGTGGAAGGGTCGAGATGTGGCCGTGAAGGTGCTCATTCGACAGAACTTGAGTGCGGACGTCGTGCGGGAGTTCGAGACGGAAGTGAAGATCATGAGCTTCCTGCACCACCCGAACATCTGCATGCTGCTGGGTGCGTGTCTGACCCCTGAGAACCGAGCATTAGTGATCGAGCTTGTGGATCAAGGCTCGCTGTGGGCTGTACTTCGCACACGACGACGACAGCTCACGGATGAGATGCGCGCACGGTTCGTACTGGATACGGCTCGCGGCATGAGCTACCTGCACCAGTTCGAGCTGCCAATCCTACACCGGGACATGAAGAGCCCCAACCTGCTCGTTGAGCGCGACTACTCAATCAAGATCTCCGACTTCGGCCTATCGCGCGTCAAGGCGCAGATCCAGACCATGACTGGCAACTGCGGCACTGTGCAGTGGATGGCGTACGTGGCTTGTGACCTACGCCACTTATTTGGATCTTGAAGAGACACTCACATGTCTTGTTTGCTTTGTGTTCCAGACCGGAGGTGCTAGGCAACCGCAAGTACACGGAGAAGGCGGACGTGTTCTCGTTCGGCATCGTGGTGTGGGAGATCTTCACGGGCCAGTGCCCGTACGACGGTATGACGCAGATCCAGGTGGCGCTGGGTGTGCTGAACCACGACCTGCGTCCGCCGATCCCTCGCTCGTGCCCGCGCTTCTTCGCGCGACTGATCCGGTCCTGCTGGATGCGCGAGCCGCGTCTGCGCCCGTCCTTCTCGGAGCTCATGCGCACCTTCGAGCAGTACGTCGCCCACCAATAGCGACGGAATCCGTTAAGGCAAGACATGAACCACGCCATTGGTACAAAGAAAACGATAAAAACCGCAACCGAAACGTGTAGGGGTCGGAAGGGAAGGCGTTGCTGACAAGCAAGTGCCGTGAATTATTATTTAGATGTCAAGCGTGTAAAACTCAATACAATGCATCAGCAATATGCACACTCACACACCGTCCTTGAGGTGAGAGGACAGGCAACCAACAATTCAAAGTGAACAAATGAGCTCGCGACAGGGTTTTGGCACCGCAATTGAGAGATGGCCGTGATTCGTTTCAGCTGCGATGAAGACTGCACCCCAAAAGTGGAGTGCTGAATTGAAGCCACGTTAATAATCAGATATGAGAGTGGTGAAGCAAGCCAGTTGGTGGGCAAGAGTGGTGAAGGCTTCAACGTGAAGCAAGCCAGTTGGTGGGGATTCCCCCCATGGTTCCATCCTATCACAGGATGGTGCCACAACAAGGTGCTGAATCAGCAGCACTGCTGCTGATTCACAAGCCAATGCCATTTACGCCAGCTAACGGCATGCTGGATGCGCGTCTAAAGTATATAAACGCTTCGCGGCGAGTTCTCCGTGTCATATGAGACCTCCGCGGCGAAGATCTCATTTTCGCGCTTTGTGTATGCTGCAGCAAATTATGGCGGCGCGCAGTTGGCTGGCGAAATGCCACCGCGTTGTCGCAGTTTTTACGCCTTTTTACAAAAGTTGCACTTGTGTCCGAATTACCGTCTATCTCAGGAAAATAAATCCTGATCTCGAGGGCGATCCATCCGAAGATAAGCTCGAACCTGCTGTTCAGCACCGATATGAGGAGGGATTTGGCTCTGAATTGATGGCAGGTGGGTCAGTATCCCTTTCTCCCTCCTGAGCAGACGCGGTTTTGGCCGCTTGACGACGGAGAGAGAGCGGCAAACGGAGGGGAGAAGTGAAGCAGGTCAGCAGGACAGGCCTTCGGTCTTGTGCGTCTGGACTGAGGAGTGCAGTCAAGTGACTTGGGTGCATTTCTCTATATACCGGTATCGCCCGTCGGCTTCTCTGCCTCCTTTTCACTCCGTGAAACGTCGAGAAGGAGGAGGAGCAGGCAGGAGGCCACTAGAGACAGTTAGTTGACTGCTGGGTGGACTGGTCCGCCGTTTGACTGGCGTCTGCCTTTCACTTCAGGGGTGCACGTCGCAAAACAAGCAGCTCGACGTGGCGGATCACTCACTTCCTGACACGACGACGATGAACGCCAAGCACGACGAGCTGCTGCGGCTGGTGGCGGCCCTTAGCGGCGCCTGCAAGCAGGACAAGAACTTGCTGAAGGACGGCGAACTCGTGGACGCGCTGGAGACGCGCGGCCGACAGATCGCGCGGCACCGCAAGCAGCAGAAGAAGATGACGAAGGCCCAGCAGAAGCTCAACATGTCGCCGCCCCACGGAGGCAACAAGACGGCCCAGAAACTCAAGGAGCAGGTGCTGGCTGGAGAGAGTAAGGCCGCCGAGGGAGTCCGTAAGCGCAGGAAACTCTCGCTGGACGCAGAGACCAACCAGATGGACCCACTAGACTACAACCACGACCTCAACGTCTCGTGTCTGTTCCCGTCCATTGAGCGCCAGCAGAATCCCAAGAGAGAGTCCATGGGCGAGTGGATCTCGTCCCTGCAGAACAACAAGAAGGCTGCCTCGATTCTGAACCCCACGGACGCTGTAGCCTACTACCGACCCACGACAGTGGCGGTGGCGGTCGAGGTGAGCGAGGAGGCAGTCATGGTGAACCCACTCAAGACGTACCAATACAACCACATGCGCCGCTCCGTGTCCCCTCAGCTGAAGACTCCGCGCGCTGTGCGAGCTGCTTCGCCGTACAAGCAGCTGGATCGCGCGGCCTCCCCGAACACTGTGGACCTGTCGGCGTCCTCGACTTCAACAATGGCTTCGTACTACGACGACATGTACGACGAGTACGCCGTTTGTCCCGAGACAATGCGGCGATGCACTCGCTCAGCCTCAGATCACACACCGTCCTTTGAGTCGATGGACTGGACGCCATCAGACGATGACAGCAGTGACGAGTCCATGCCGTTCCGGAGCATCGCGGATGATGTAGAGCAGCGGTCTCCTGTATCCAGGGTGGTGACCCATCAGAGTGCAACCCACGCTGCCGACGCACGGCTCAACGTTCTGGAGCTGCACGCAGAAAACAGCGCCGAAGACTACTATTCAGCAGAAGAAGGAGAGCCTACCGCCGAGTCGTCATCTCGTATGGCGGCCGTGAAGCAGACAAGCAACCTCCCCGTTGCTCCCAGCTCGACGGAAGTCGTGATGGAGGTGTTGTACGGCATCATGGAGCACAATGAGAGCTTCAAGTGGTTGATTGACCCAGTGAACCAGGCTCGTGTGGCCAAGCTGGTCGAGTACCACTTGAGGGAGCAGCAAAACGGTGACGCATCCATTCAGGCTTATGAAGCCGAGCAGTTCATCAACGAACTCCGCGCCCAAGTGGACGAGCTGATCCATGAGAATCTTAAGATCAAAACGGAGAACGTCCGACTCATGGGGAAAGGCTCGCAATCTGCAGCTGTCGACAAGAGCGTCGAGGAGCTTAAGAGGCGCCTCGCCTTGAGCGAGGAGGCCGTCACTATGCAGGAGGGTTACCGCCGTGAAGCCGAGACGGCCTTCCAAACTGAGCTAGAGAGCAAGTCGAAGCTCGTGTCGAGCCTCCAGCATGACCTTGAAGAGAAGGACTCTCAGATAGCCACGCTCCTGGAGAATGGCGCTGAGTTGCCAGCGAGTGGTGATGGCATTCATGATTCGGAAGTGGCCAGACTCAAAAACACGGTGATGGAGAAGGACCGCGAGATCTGCCGTCTCAACTTCCAGTTGTCGACCAAGCAGAAACTTGTCGACGAGATCGCCAAGAAGGTCGTGCAGCAACTGGAGACCACGGTGAAGGCTTCCTCTGATGAGACCATCTCGACGCTCACCAACGACCTCCGACTCGATATGGACATGTTCCTGTTCAAGAGTGTAGCGGAGAAGCAGGAGACAATTGATGAGCTCAAGGCTGCTTTATTGTCCATGGAGCGTGAAGTGAGTGGACTGGAAGCCCGAGTGGCAAAGAAGGCGCGCGACACCGTACTACTGAAGACCAAGTTCAAGTCGATGTCTTCGCGCCTGACTGAGGCTAACGTGAACATGTCTCGCATTCAGACCGAGAACGACTGCCTGGTGGCATCGTTGAAGGAAAAGCAAGGCAAGATGCACGACCTCATTGAATTCTTGGAGGGAAAGGAGAAGCAAGTCATGCACTTGGAAGAGCAGGTGAATCTACGTCAGACTCAACTGGAGCACGTTATGACGGAGTACGAAAAGATGCAGCGCCAACAGACCAACAAAAACACGGGTGGTCGTCCGGATCAACGTAAGACAGTTGTGCACGCGCAGTAAGCTAAATGGTTCAACTGGCTGATCAAACCGACAAACAAATGCCTCCTCGCTGCTGTGCTCCAGCTCGCCGCTTCTCCCTATCCAATGACGCCCAAGAAAAATGCAAGAAGACGAGGTGCTCTTTGCACCCACGAAGATAAACATGCAATCGTCGTCGCCACCACCATCATACACAGACCCAAGAAACGGCTTCAATAGTGTTGCCTCCACCAGAAACATCACCAAGATCACGATTCATGACCAAGACCACACCACGCCGATCGATGGACGTCGGCCATTTTTTCTTTACATTATTATGATAAGTTATACGATAGGGATAGCAGCAGGAAAGCAGCGTTCAAGCGCACGGACAATGAGCCTTTGCTTGTCTATAGAGAAGCCAGCCAAGCTACAATAGCCTACATGTGCAATCAATCCAACAATCCTTGATTGGAATTCGTTTTTGTTTTGTTTATCACTTCCAAAGGGGTCTGGCATGGCCAACACGCGCGCATGCCTCATAGATCAAGAGCGTCACGCTACACTACACTGGAAAAGGAGAAGATTACGGTCGCACGTCGGACGCATTCTTCGTGGTGTTTGGCGTGGCGTTCTAGATGTCAACACTTACATCGTCTTCTCATAGACCACGCGCTTGCCGACGTCCGAGTGCTTGATCTTGTTGGAGATGAAAGCACCTTTGCGACGCACAGGACGCGAGGTGACCCCGAGTCCGAAGACGAACGTGGCGATAAAGAGCAGGAACAACCCAACCAGAAGCAGGATGGGCACCCACAGTGGTGCCGTGAAGAACGACGTGGCCAGGAACGGGATGATCCAGAACGGGAACGTGAAGAAAGCCACCAGCATCGTGGGCACGGCAATAGCCAGGAACACAGTGAGCGCTCCGGCAGACATGATCCCCAGCACAGCAGCCAGAGCCACACTCAGCTTGCGGTGCTTCTTAGCAAAGTCCGTAGGCAGTTGGAAGTAGCCCGACACGGCACCACAGGCCGTCGACGTGATCGAGCACAGCGTCGCCACGAAGGCGTCACGGGCATCCAGCAACTTGGAGGCACGTCCTGCAGCACGGAAGGCCTTGCGCACAGGCGGGCCGAACCACACCTCTGCGTTGACCTCGCCACGATTGCCAGAGCCACGCGACCCCTCTCTCAGACGGATTGTGAACTCCGTAGGGTCCGTAACTTGCGTCTGCACGATGGTACTGGCGTTGAGTTGACCCGAGCCAATGAGCTCGTCGCCAGATTCGTCCGAGTACACTTCAAAGGTCAACGTGGCCGTCTTGTCGTGCAGATTGGCGTCGTAGAAGAGCTCCAGCTCGTTGTTGGAGCCCTCCGTCCACTCCGGATTGGTGCCTCCTTGAAAGGCCGGGTCCGTCGTCGCCCACGACTTGGGACTCGAGTTATCCAGCTGCACCAGCACTGCAACACACAACAGTAGCATCCAATACGAATTAGCACCTATAGTTCCAGCTAAACCCTAGAGGATAGCAGCTAAAAGAAAACTCACCGAAGGGATCTTGACGCTTGCCAAAGTCCATCGTGGGCAGGTTGCGGGCGCTCAGCACCTTGACGTGGATCGTTCCGTTCATGGTTTCCAGGATTTCGGAGGTCGACTGACTCAAGGCCTTAGGACTGGGCTGTTTCTTGGGGCTCGACTGCTTGGGCGTGAGCTTGGGTGGCGACGCGGGCTTGGGCGTGACGGGGGCGGGTAGCTCGGCGACTGGAGCGACTGGAGCGACTGGAGCGACTGGAGCGACTGGAGCGACTGGAGCGGGAGCTGGCGGAGCGGCGACTTCGGGGGCGGAGTCGGACGACGAGCTGCTGCTGTCCGAGGAGGATTCGGCCGCGGGAGGAGTCAGAGTGGCTGCTTGCTGCTGTTGGTGTTTTGACCTGCGGGCCATATAGCTAGCTTGCGGGTATGGCGGCACGTTCTCAACTGGCGGAAGGAATCAGGATCGCTCGCCCAGTAAATGACCAGTTGCAGCGATCATGGTGGGTTAATGGGTTAAATCAAGTTTCATCTCGTTTGAATGGCATGATTCGGATAATTCTTTCTGAATGACTTGCTTTTACAAAGGTCTCATTAAATCTGTCACCCGTTGTTTTCACCCGTGTGACCACGGCAATAACCCAGAGTTGAAGTGAATCTGGAGAATTACGCGATCGCGTCACTTTGTAATTCTTTTTGATAAGAGGCAAACATCATCGGACACAGGTCGCATTCGCTTTCATAATCGGCTGAAACACTGTCGCAATTCACTCTGTCCCAGATAGATACCAACGGCTTCAACTTGTTGAGAGGTAAGTGTCTGCCACTACTGAGCAGGTTCCATTCAGGTATACTTGGCAGTTGTACTGCGTGAGCAGCAGGTTCAGCGGCGATAATGCCGCGGAAGCGAGCTGTTGGTGCAAAACGCTTGGCTGGATACGCGGGCATGGGCAACCTCGAATGCGCCGAAAGGAAGGACCGACTTGAGAGATCAAGACGGCGCAGTTTATAATAGCAGCTGCCGTAGGATGAAGATATGCCGCTGATAATTGCCCCGATGGAGATGCGAGCTTGAAGTCTCTCCCTCTGCTTTTGTACGACTCCTGACTAAGGCCCGTTCTCAACCGAGGCAAAAAATTTCAGTTGCCAAAGCAGTGTTATCCAAATTGATAGCCGCAATATAATTATGTCATCCGCAAGATGAAGCTGTCCTCCACCACCTCCACGTCCTGCAACGCAACACTTGTACTAGCGCAATGAGCACAGGTCCTCTTATTGGCTGAAATGCTGTCTCATTCGACTGTGTCCCAAAAACAACGTGTCAGTTCTTGTACAGGTCCAGTCTTTCTTATAGAGGGATGTTGTCGGATGGCCACCAGCAATCTGTGACGTGAAGCAACTGGTCCATTGCCATCAACGTCTGCCACCTCTTGCCTCTCCGCCTCTTGTTGCCATGCCCAAGGACAAGAAGAAGCGTGCGCGTAACGTGGGCACCGTCTCGGCGGCGCAGAATGCGCTGGGCCGTACGCTGGCCACTCCCAACACGAACCTGGGCCAGCATTTCCTCAAGAACCCCATGATCGTGACCCAGATCGTGGCCAAGGCGGCCATCCGCGGCACGGACGTGTGTCTCGAGGTCGGTCCCGGTACCGGTAACCTGACGGTGAAGCTGTTGGACCAGGCCAAGCGCGTGGTGGCCGTGGAGTTCGATCCGCGCATGGTGGCGGAGCTCCAGAAGCGCATCCAGCACACGGAGCACATCAACCACCTGCAGATCATCCACGGCGACGTCATGCGCGTGCAGCTGCCGTTCTTCGACGTCTGCGTGGCCAATCTGCCGTACCAGATTTCGTCGCCTTTTGTGTTCAAGCTGCTGGCTCATCGCCCCATGTTCCGCTGCGCCGTGATCATGTTCCAGGAGGAATTCGCCAAGCGCCTCAGTGCCAAGTACGATTGTGTGGCATTGCATGTTGTGAGTTGACTTTTGCTAGAGTTTTAGAGTGCACTGACGGTGATTTACTGTTGATGTAGACCGGGTGACGAGCTGTACTGTCGTTTGTCCGTGAACACGCAGTTGCTGGCCAAGGTGGACCAGTTGCTCAAGGTCGGACGCAACAACTTCCGTCCGCCGCCAAAGGTCGAGTCGCGTGTGGTGCGCATCGAGCCGCGCAACCCACCGCCGCCAGTCAACTTCACGGTACGGGGTTGAGTCGTCTATTTGTTGTTGTTGAATAGGCAGAGCTAATATTTTTTGATGGTGTTTGTTTTGGCAGGAATGGGATGGTATGATTAAGATCATCTTCAACCGAAAGAACAAGACGCTGCACTCGTGCTTCGTTACCAAGTCCGTGCTGAAGATCTTGGAGGAGAACTATAAGACGTATTGCTCGCTGAACAATGAGGTACGATGAGTGCAGTTTTTGCAATGTCAAAATCTGGTGCGTTTTATTAATGTCAATGTTGCGTGTTGTGGGTGCAGCTCCCGGAAGGTGACATTAACATGAAGAAGAAGGTGGAAGAGGTGCTGGCTTTCGAGGGCTTTGGCGGAAAGCGTGGTGCCAAGATGGACCAGGATGACTTCTTGATGTACGTTGGTGTGCTCATGTTGATAACAAACATTTTTGTTCGCAAGGGACACTGATTATATTCCTCCTTTTGATCTGTAGGCTGCTGGAGCGGTTCAACGCCAACAAAATCCATTTTTCGTAGATCTGCTGTCATCCTCCACACAGTCTGCAACAGTCTAGCCATGGCACTGATTGCCTCGCCCAATCTCGGTTTGGCCGTCATATTCTCATGAGGTGTTTCCTTTGCTTATAGATTTCACGGTTTGCTTGCTCCTCACTGATGCTATGTTGCTACCTCGTCCGTTTCCTTGTTGATCCCACACGTATACGTGGATGAAGCCGTTGATCTCGTTGATGTTCATGGTGTATCGGGAATTTATGGATTATCGGCGTTTTTGGATTGTGCTGTGTGTTTTTGTCTTGAAAATAGATACGAAACCACGGTGATGCACATCGCAGCTCGACCAAACGTCTTCGCTGGGGCTTTAACTGTCGACACCAGGGGGTTTCCACTTCGGACAAACTGCAGCATCAAGCAGACAGAAACACACGGGTTGGAAGTACGTCTATCATCGTGAGAAATGGAGCGTGAACGCGATCGAGAGCGCGGTAGTCGCGAAGGGTACGATGAGCGCAGTCACCGCGACAGCGAGCGAGTTCGATCGAAAGACCACGATCGCGACCGTGACCGTGAACGCGATTGGGATGAACGCAGCACTACCAGTAGCACCAGCAGTAGTCGCGATCGTGACAAAGACCGCGATTGTGAAAGGCGTCGGGACAAGGACAGCAGCCGGGATCGCGATCGAGACAGGGACCGCGATAGAGATCGCGACCGTGAAAAACACCGAGATCGCGAGCGTGACCGCGATCAGGATCGCCATCGTACCCGAGACCGCCGAGATAGGGATCGCGACTACGACCGTGACAACGACAGGCGTGACTACGCTTCGCGCTACAGCAGCTCTTCATTCTCTCGCCCAGCAACGTATGACCCACGCCTTGCTCAACGAACGCAGCAGCAAAACCGTCGAGGTGATGGTGACGAGGACGACGAGCGGTACGAAGACGTAATGCGCAGGAAGCAGCTACAGGACGAGTTGGGTCTCTCGGATGAAGAAGAGCTTGCTTCAGGAAACGGGGCTACTGAACGCGGCGATGGTTCTTCCTCGCGTCACACCATTCAAGCAGCTGGGGATAACGAAGCTCGAGCACGCATCAAAGAGCTTCAGCGTGAATTGAAGGAAGCTCGCGACGCGGAACAGAAAGCGCAAGAGTCTCTGAGTAAACTGCAGCTACTGAGCAAGTCGCAGACTGCTATCTTGAAGACCTCGATGAGCAAAAAGCTACAGCAGAAGGAAGGGTTGGCGGAGGACATGGCTAACGTGATCAAGGAACTCGAACGCAAGCTTACTGAAGCAGGAGTTACCTTCGACTCTTATAATGCGCCTGATGCAGCTAGAATGTCTTCCGGTCGACCGAATGCTGCTCCCGACAACGATGCTGAAGCAGAAATCAACGCCATGAAGACCGAGATGGAGCACTTGATCGAGGAGAATAGTGCACTTAAAGCTGCTACAACGAAGGCCAATAGCAATGACTTAAAACCGTCCGCACCGGCGGTATCCACGCCAGATAACATGGTCAACAAGGCTGCTCTCGATAGCGTCGAGGCGGAGAAGCGGCAATTGATCCGCCAGATGAAGGAAATGCAGCAGCAGTTGGCCATACTGAAGTCCGCAGCTCCTCCACCTCCGGCACCCCCAAAACCCGAGAGCGCCTCAACTTCTACTACGTCAAACTCGGAGGAGATGCTGGCGGTGAAGAGCAAGGTACGCTATCGATTCATGAAGAATTTGGGTGCGGGCTGGATTGTTTTGTTGACATACATGTTGTGCTGCCTTGCCAAATGCGACTGGACTTTATTGTAGCTCTCTGCTGCCGAGACTTCGCACCAGAATGCTCAGAAAACGGTACGCTAATAACTCCACGGCTTGGTCAAGTCTTGTTTCTAACAACGAACCCTCGTTGCTTCACCTACTACAGATTCAGAGACTGGAGAAGGAGCTCGCAGCGGCATCGGCATCAGCATCAGCTAATCGCGCAGCAACTACACCAGAACCCAGCAACACTGCGCCACAAGGGCCTTCTGACCTTGAAACAGAACTGCAGTCGCAAGTTCGTCGGATGGAAACACGCCTCATTGAACTGCAAGCTCAAATGGACCAGCAGAAGCGCGATAGCCAAGCAAAGGAGACGGCTGCTGACGAGCGATACGCGAAGCTCAAGGCCACAGCTGAGAATGAGCTCAACAAAATTAAAGAGCAAGCGAAGAAGGCCATCTTGGAACTGAAGCGTAAGCTAGAAGTTGCGTCCAAGGGCCAACAGCGCAAGCAAGCGACGATCATGAGTTTGAGTACACAATTGCGTGGCCAGCGTACCGACCTCGTGACACTCAAATCGCAGGTTACAGCACAGCAGCAGCAGGTTCCGGTTTTGGCTAAACAATTGACCGAGAAGATCATGCAGCGTGTCCAGAAGCAGGCTGATGCCATGGCTGGCGTCGTGGACAATTACAAGCGTGAGATGAAGGAGCGGAAGCGCCTGTTTAACCTTGTGCAGGAGCTTAAGGGCAACATCCGTGTGCTTTGCCGTGTCCGTCCTATATCGAAGTCGGAGGTTGCTCAAGGCAGCAAGATGATCTGCAAATTCACGCCGGAGGAGATCACGCTGAGCGGAGAGAAGGGCAAGGTCAAAACTTGGGAGTTTGACCACGTCTTCGACATGGGCTCAACGCAAGATCAGCTCTTCTCGCAAGTGAGGCCTCTAGTGACGAGTATTCTGGATGGCTTCAGCGTGTGCATCTTTGCGTACGGCCAGACTGGATCGGGCAAGACGTTCACGATGTCAGGACCTCCAGAGAACGCTGGCATTAACACTCGCTCGTTGCAAGAGCTCTTTGAGCGCAAGAGCGAGCGCATAAAAGAATACCAAGACGAGATCACAGTCAGCGTCATGGAAATCTACAATGAGCAGATCAGAGATTTGCTGGCACAAGACGCTGCCAACACGAACCTGCAGGTTCGCCAAGGCCCTACGGGTAACTTCGTCCCAGGTCTGACGGTTGTGCCAGTGCAAACTCTGGATGAAGTCTTCGATCTCATCAAGCGTGGTAACAAGAAGCGCAGCACGCACGCCACGGACATGAACGAGCACAGTAGTCGTAGTCACTCGATCCTCTCTGTTCAGCTGAAGAGCCTCAACATCGTCACCAACGTCGTCGCGAGTGGTAAGCTGTTCCTCGTCGATCTCGCAGGTTCTGAGCGGCTATCGAAGACGGGTGCAGAGGGTCAGCGGTTAAAAGAGGCACAGAACATCAACAAGTCGCTGTCGGCACTCGGCGACGTTATTGCCGCCCGAGCAAGCAAACAGAAGCACGTGCCATACAGAAACTCGTCGCTGACGTACCTGCTCCAGGATGCGCTAGGCGGTGACTCGAAGACACTCATGGTGGCCTGCGCAAGCCCGGTGGACTACAACAGCGAAGAGACTTTCTGCACGCTCAACTTTGCTGCCAGAACGCGTAGCGTTGAAATGGGCAAAGCCACGAAGAACGTCTCCCAAGCTACATAACTCTTTAGTTTGTCAGAGACGCCACAGCAGTCTGCAATTCGAGCTTAAAACGCAAAACTATTCATTGCGAAGCAATACCATTCCTTGAACCCTTCTTCAGCAGTATGCCAATAGTGGTCTCACTGAAAACCTCGATGCTAGGATTCGAGCATTCATGCTCGACGCCGTTTCCGCCGAGTTCTCCAAGCATCCGCCTCTTTCTCTTTCTCATTATCAGCACCTTCTTGATTGCGTTCGTTTCTATCCAAAATTGACGTCGACTGCATTTCCTGGTCGCTTTGAGATGATGCACCGTCTTCATTTTTCAAATTATCCTGGTGCTGACGATCACGTTCGCTGCGCTCGGACACCACGTCACCACCACTCGACTCCGTCTCTTCAGCATTGCGTTGGCGTCGTGGTCGCTTCCGATGGTGCAAGGAGTCTATCGAATCGGCATTTTTGTCAGCCACACCACTGCGTTTACGTACTGATGACCCTTGTCGATTATTATGGTCGACCTGCTTGCCATCTCCAGACATGCTTGCTTCACTTTTATCGCCAGCAGCGCTTTCTGTTTCCGCACCTACGTCACGTTCGCTTTCGGCGCTCTCCTCTTCGCCCACTTCTGCGATGGATGTTCCTTGCATCGGTGTAGGTTCGGAGCTAGCAGATCGCCGTTTACTTTTCAGCGGAGGTGAGAGCATCACATCGGTAGATACTCGCTTCCTTCCATTCGCAACGCTAGCGGAAGTGATTGATGACTGAAAGTTAAACAGAGCCCGCCACCGCGGGTCCAGGTCCTCACTGTCATCAGGGACATCGCGTAGTGCTTGTAGTCGCTCCATAAAATACTCGCGCAGTTGTGCCATGCTTGAGTTGTCCAGATGCGACAGGTACACGCGCATGGTTTCCAGGAACTCAAACTGGGTCGGTTGTTCCAGAGAATAGCGGACGCCTTCACGCAAAAAGCGCAAAAATGGCGCTCGCAATGATGAAGTAATTTTTCCAACGCCAAGAGATTGGCTGAATCGTTTTGCTAGCTCCTTCAAATCGTGTTCGCTGGTTTCCACCTTTTCCTTTAGCTCTTCTTGTTCTAAAACTTCGTCAGCATTTTTTCCTGCGATTGCTTCCGCTGCCTCGATGTCTTGCTTCCAGATGAGAATCGAGTTGAACATTTGGCGAAGTGCTGTCATTTGAATTTCGAGGTAACGTACGGGAGCGTCAGTCTTTACTTGCTTGCCAAAGGCCTTCACCACCTCGACACTTGGCTTGCCACTTGACGTGAAATACTGCAGAACTGCAGCAGCTTGGTGCTTCTTGCTTGGGTTACATAGTGACACTCGACCTAGGGCGACCAGCAGCTCTGCTTTCCGTTGCTGCTTTTGTTCCCACTCGCACATAGCATCAGTTCTTTCCTTTGCAATCGTGGGGTCATGTTTCACCATGCCATCTTCAAATTCTGGTTCGTCCTCTTCGGCGTCGTCCATCTCACTCTCAAAATGCATTTGCGTAAGTAGAACGAGTACTTTTGGCAATGTCCACTCCAGCGCATTGTATGGTGCTGTTGCATCCTGAAATTTCTCCACAAACAGACACCGTACATCGCAAAACGTTAAAAATGCGTAGCGTTGGGCCTCTCTCACGTATGATGCCACATCTTCGTCTTCGAACTCAATCTCTTCCATCGACTCCACCGATTGTGGGTCAGGCGTTTCTTCACTTTCCTTGTGCTCTTCGTCCGCGACTTCTTTTGTTCTAGCCAAGTGCATCTCCAACACCAAAATCAACGCTTCTTCAAGCATGGATCGCGATTGACATACTTTTTGAATCTGAACCTGGATGGAAGGATCAACCTCGGTCTCAGTAACTTCGCTCGTAGCATCCGAAGAACTATCACGCTTCTTGTCTTCTTCAATGGTTTTGAAAATTGGCGAGGTGGTCCACAACAGGTCAGAATAAATAATTGTTAGACCGTGCTTGATGGTATCGACATGCCGAAAACTTTTATCTAGCTCGGAGACCGACTTCGTGCGTCGGCACAATAAATCTCCGATCGCCATGACAAGTCTGTTCAACCGCCCTTGCTGCAGATCAGGCGGAGTCGTGTGGTCATTTGCATCCACTTCAGATGACGACAAATCTGGAGGAAGATACTCTTGGATATTCAGGTATCTCATCAGGCATTTGAGCCGGCACAGAGCGATGCGCAGGCCGTACTCGACGTCCGATATTTCCTTTGCCGCCGCGCTCTTCTTTTTCCTCCCTCTTGTCTGCTTGCTTCTCGTTTTGGGTGTGACATCACCAGTAGTAGCTAACATATCGAACAACTTCATGTCAGCTTCCATAAGACGATCAATTTTGGCCATGACCTCTTGGACCAGCTCGTGCATAATCACTTCTGCTTCCCGTTTCAGTGACGCATGCTCTGTTTGAAGCAAGTGGGTTATGGAAAGCGACAAATTCGTTAGCAACTCTTCCTCAGAGTGCACAAGATACGCGTGCTTCAGCTTCTCGAGAAGCTCCTTAATATGACTGCTATGGTGGCCAATGACCTCACTCTTCAGCGTTAGCAGCGGAATCAATTGCAAAAGCAATGCCAACTTGTCCGAATCGGCTTGGTACAAAAGGAACAAGCTGGGGATATCCTTGCAATATGCCACGGTAATTTCTTCCTGCAATTGACGCAGTGGACAAAGTATGTTAGCACAACAATAGCCGTTTAGATGCAAATGGTTTACGTAAAATACATAACGTACTTGCAACTGCTCTGATTCTCTTTTGGCAGCAGCACTTGCTCCTCGGTGTGTATCATTTCCCACAAGCTTGCTTACGGACGCAACAAGGAGCTGTAGCAAAATAGTCTGCTGCTCGCTGCTCAGGTCAGGCGCACTCTTGTCCACTAGAAGCAAATTTGTCATCAGCCTCCAGTCCTGAAGAACAACTGCAAAAGAGACATAAACCAGAGTTAGACGTCTAGCATACGTGAATGCATTGTGAACAATTTGAACTTACGGCAGTCATCCAATCCCCAGAAAGCATCAACAAGCGTCTCCACTGCGCCGACTGCAATACCGTGATTCTGGATGTATTCCTCCGCAAATTCCACCAGAGCAATAGCCTGAGTGTTGAGCTGTTCTTTCTTCAATTTCGCGTCATTTGTCTTCGAGACAGCAACACCGAATGCATCATACTGAAGACACACGAACTCTGCGGCAGCTTTGCGAATGTCCTCATGCTCGGCATCAAACACCAATTTTTCAACGGGCGAAAGCTCAATGTCAGAACTGATAAGACTGCGTTTGTCAACCGCAATTAGAAGGTGGATGCACTCCTCGACAACGGCGTCGTCCATGTCGTTGCAGAGCTCCAGATAGCGTGGCAAGAAGCGAGAATTAAATAACTCCAATCTTTCTGTGAATGCATCATTCTCGTACAGCTCGCACAAAATACCAACCACTTCAAGGCGAACTGATGTCGATTTGTCGTTCAGGAGCCAACCAAGATACTTCAAGAAATTGTCCTTCAAGAATTGGTCGGGCAGAATGGTGATCCAGTGGCCGAGGCATTGCGTGCTTACAACACGAATCTCCTGCATCACGTCGCGATACCGATGCACCACTACTCCAGTGAATATCAAATTGACGAGCTTCAATACCTGCTGAAATCGATTCTCATACAGCACTTTGTTGTCCTTCAGGAGGGCCACTTTCCGGACATTTGGGCTTTTACGAGCACCAGGAGTCGTACCAGGCGAGCTTGTTTCCGCGTTAAGCTGTCTCGTTGCAATCGCCAGTTGTTCGGAAATGCTCGCTGCCGTACGCACTAACGCACTGCTCAATGCTAACACAGCAACAGTTGACGTATGTCGAATCGGTCGAAGTTCGGAACTGCACACCATTAACGTCAAGTCAGTGAACCCTCAAGTACACCACTATGCCACGATATTAGCACTTCGGTTACCTTGACAAGGTTGTCAACCAGTCGATAAAATTGTTAGCAACGTCTGACGTGAACAAGATCTCGCTCTCGTAGCACTCCTTCACGAAAACCTCCCAGAACTCCTCGAAATTGCGCTGGAACTTCTTCATGCCTCTTGCACGGGACAAAATCAGATACTCTCCATTTGCCTTCTCAAGATCCTCCACCACGTGATCCACCAAGTCTCCCATGTCCAGTTGAGCCAACGGCTCCGATTCAGGAACACATTGGCCAGTGCCTCCACAGGCCTAACAGCAACAAGTGCAACACGTCAAATCCCATCACAACATTCCAGAACCAACAAGCCAACACTCTCTCTCACCTGCAATACCAGATTCAGTACTTCTCTTGTAGCCTTCTCCTCATCATCCTCAAACCGATCGCGCCACTCGCTCAGCAGATTCTCTAGCGACGCCTTGCCGCTCTTAATCGCCTCTGCGTAGTCCAAATCAAACCAACAATCAGGACAACTCAATGTCATCTACTACAACCCATGGAGCTATCGTCTTCACGCACCAAACAGCGAATCTCCATCGTCTTCCTGGTCGTCGTCGCCCCCTGCAGCTGCTGCTTCCTCAGTTGCTGCACTCCTCTTGCTCTTCCTACCCTTTCCAGCCGATCTCAAGCTCCTCGTTTGACTCCACGGCGAGCGCTTGCGTCTACTGGATCTCGCTTTGGCGCTAGGCGTCTGCGCTGCTTTACGTGCGCTCTTGGGCTTTATCACCTTCGTCCCGGACGGCGTGAACTCCTCATCGTCGCCTTCCTGTCCTTCATCGCTATTATACAATCCACAGCAATTCGTCAGAAAGTTGCACTTGATTATACAAAAACCAAGATGGATGGAAATTGGAGCGGAAAACGCGCCAACGACCATCACTCCTGTGCGCACCTGCTGTCCTCGCCTTGTTCGTTGGCGACCAGCGTGCCCTGCTCCTCCGCTTCAGCGTCCACCTCGTCACCACTCTCACGCGTGTCTTCCACCTGGTAGATCGGCGTGGGCTTACGCCGCAGACGAGAACCGCGCCGCGCACTCATCGCTGCAGTTAACCTTCTGGTGCGGAATCGCTTGACCTTTGCAAAAGGAAATCTCCCTCTAAACGAGCACATCGATGTCAACATGTTCTTATATAGAGATTTACCAGCTTCGACCACGAGCACTTGTAAAATAACAACTTCAACCACGAGCCGTCAATTTGACCGTTAAACCATCAATCATTCTTCAATCTATCTAAAAGATGCGCCTTCTCCGTTGGTGTGTGCTCCTTGTTGGAGTGTGCACGGCCTCTTCTTATACAGACAATGTGTGCGACAATGTCAAGGTGGCATCGCTTCCCTTCTGCGACGCGTCGCTGCCTTTGGGCGCCCGTGTGGACGACCTGGTGACACGAATCCCACTGGACCAAGCAGTTGGGCTCCTGGTCAACAAGGCGGCGGCCGCTCCGGGGGTCAATATCCCCAGCTACGAGTGGTGGAACGAGGCGCTGCATGGCGTGGCGCTGTCACCCGGGGTGACGTTCAATGGCCCGTTGACGGCAGCCACCAGCTTCCCTCAGGTGCTCAGCACCGCCGCGTCATTCAATCGCACGCTGTTCTACCAAATCGCGGACGTGATTTCCACGGAAGCCCGAGCTTTCTACAATGTGAAGAACGCGGGGCTTACCTTCTGGACGCCTAATGTGAACATCTTCCGCGATCCGAGATGGGGCCGGGGACAGGAGACGCCAGGAGAAGACCCACACCTCACGGGGGAGTACGCAGTGGCCTTTGTGAGAGGTTTGCAAGGAGAATCAATGGAGGGACGTGAAGGTGGAGAAGAGAGCAAGTTCTTGAAGATCTCAAGCTGCTGTAAACATTTCTCCGCATATTCGCAGGAGGTCCCGAGACACCGCAACGATGCTATTGTGACCGAGCAAGACCAAGCTGATACCTACTTCCCGGTGTTTGAGGACTGTGTGAAGCGAGGTCATGTCAGCTCCATTATGTGCAGCTACAATGCTGTAAATGGCATCCCATCTTGTGCTGATAAGAGACTTTTGACTGACGTCGTTCGTGACCAATGGAAGTTTGACGGATACATCACCTCTGACTGCGAGGCTGTAGCCGACGTGATCTACCGCCACCACTACACGCAATCTCCTGAGCAAACGTGTGCTACGACACTTGACGCTGGCATGGATCTGAACTGCGGAGAGTTTCTGAGACAGCACCTCCCAAATGCAGTGGAGCAGGGGATTGTTACGACAGAGATGATGCACAGTGCCTTGAAGAACCAGTTCCGTGTGTTAATGAGGCTAGGCATATTTGAAAAGGGCAGCCAGCCGTATGTAAATATCACCAAGGATGCAGTGGACATAGCGGCGCATCGGCAGCTCGCACTGGAGGCCGCTCGGCAGAGTGTCGTGCTGCTGAAGAATGACGATAATTCTCTGCCTCTGGTCACTGATGCTTTCACCAAAAAGGGATCGCTGGCGCTGATCGGCCCACACTTCAACGCCAGTACCGCTCTACTTGGAAACTACTTCGGTGTACCCTCGCACATCGTCACCCCTCTAGAGGGGGTCTCACAATACGTGCCAAATGTTGCACATTCGTTGGGGTGCAAAGTTTCGGGTGAGGTATTGCCTGACTTCGACGACGCTATTGAAGCTGCCAAGAAGGCAGATCGCGTGGTTGTCTTCATGGGGCTCGATCAAAGCCAAGAGCGAGAGGAGATTGATCGCTACCACCTCAAGCTACCGGGTTTCCAGATTGCGTTGTTGAAGCGAGTGCTTGTCGTTGTGTCGCACCCGATCGTGTTGGTGATCATCTCTGGGGGCAGTGTTGACTTGTCGCTCTACAAGAACCACCCCAAGGTCGGCGCAATTATTTTCGGTGGGTATCTTGGACAAGCTGGTGGACAAGCTCTGGCGGACGTGCTGTTTGGCAAGTACAACCCGGCAGGGAGACTTCCGCAGACGTTCTACGAATCGGACTACGTGAATGAACTGTCAATTTACGACATGCACATGCGTCCAACTTTCGTGACGGGGAATCCAGGCCGAACGTATCGCTTTTTCACTGGGGCTCCAATCTACGAGTTTGGTTTTGGTCTATCGTACACCACGTTCCATAAGACTTGGTCTATGGAACCGCCGTGTGAACTGGATGCTACAATTCTCACGCAGAAGCTAAACGAAGCCTCACAGGGGGAAAGCCGCTCCTGCGTCGCGACATTCAACATCACGGTAACAAACCAAGGTGATATCGTGGGTGAAGATGTCATCCTGATCTACGCCGAACCTCCTCAGGCTGGAGAAGCTGGACGCCCATTGAAATCGCTGGTTGCATTCGAGCGCACGCCACTGGTTGCCGCAGGGCAGAAAGCTACCGCGCCGTTCTGCCTGGAGGCGAAGGTGTTTGCACTCGCCAATGAAAGCGGCGACTGGATCATTGAACTTGGCAACTGGACCATTCACGTGGACAGCCTGCAACACAAGGTGAACGTTCAGGTGCCTGCCACTCGTGAACCAGCGGTAGTTGAAGATGTCACGCGCAGACCGCTGCCTCGTGGTGCTGTGTGGGAGTGATTGTACCTCACTCGCTTTACCTCACTCGCTTTGATCGTTCTTGGTGTGGGACTGGGCAACACCTTTAAAGGTGAGATCATGCACAAGCACTGTTGGAAGATATGAGTGAGATGGTTGTATGGAAATGTTGGAAGGTATTGGGGTCGCGTCTCGAGAGTCGCAGCAAGTAAACAAAAGTACCATCCAGCACCTCTGATGTACGTTTGAACGAGCTCAAGCTTTTTTTTCCACATGTGATATTATATACAGCATCCCGTCGTTATCGTCCAGTACTTCTTCCGATGAGCCATCAAATATTGCTCGTACCAAGGCAGCTACGAAGGATCAGTGGTTGACACGACCACTGAACACAAATCAATTGTCAGCAAGTCTTCCTCGCCTCCCAGCTGCGGATTATAAACCAGTTGGTGGCAGATGTAGGCATTACACCGTGCCATATTAATCATCGCCAAAGCTACTTTCTTGTGCCTCTTTTTAAATGAATGCCCATCCGCTATAGAAATCCGGCCCCGGAGCTGATCCTGGCGATATACCCTACATTGCAGCATTGTATTCGCTAACGCGTTTTAGGCCTTTGAATGGCACTTGGTTTTGCTTGATGCGGCTATACACTGTCGACGTGCCTTAATCGTCAGCATTAGAGACAACATTTAATATCGATCCATCCACCCAACTAGCTGCCACGACGTGTTTTGCTAAACACACTCCACGTCTTATGACACCTCTCGTCATTTCATCACTCGACTGAAGCATCGTAAATCGCGGGAAGTGTTTACTCGACGAACGAACTGTTCCACGTCCGTACAAACCAATAGTTCGTAAACTTTCGAGCAGTTGACACGTTGCATGAGGCAATTGTCGGTATTCAAGACAAACCGTGAACCTTCCAGTCCACTTGCGACCTCTATAACGGGATTTCGGATCTCTGACGACTTTTCTGTAAGAATATCAAGCCGATTTATCTCGGAATCTGGAATAACGTTGGTGAGGCGATCGTCTAGTTGACCAGAATAGTGCAGGTTAAAGCATAGGACAAGTCATATTCTCGAACAGTAGAAGGCATATACCTTGAAATGATATTTCCCTGTTGGCTTGCGTGGGTTGTAGACAATTATGTGTCTACCATACTTCGAGCGACAAGCGATGCTAGCCTCATCAACGGCGACGTTTCTGTCAGGAATTACGTGGCGACTGCAACGTTTCTTCAACATCGTTATACGCGGGAGTATTTTGGCATCTGGGTCACACTTAACTTCCTCAGAAATCACTTTCGCTCGGAAAGACAAATGAGTCCGGATGTAGAGAAACCGCCGCCAACCTATTAAGCGAGTAAAATTTGTTGATCCAGCTCCAGGATAAATGCGCGCCTCTTCATCGCCTAGAAATGGTTTCTCATATCTCCCTTGTTGACAAGCGCCATGTACCATAGAATCCCGAGAAACTTCGTGACTTCTCCTAGGACAGTGGGTTTGGCCGATCGGTCCCCACTTGCCGACGCGTGAGCGTTAAACAAAACTACAACTTGATTCCACTGTGGCGTTCCTTTTGACTTCGGAAAGATGACCACTCGCGATACTCGGCCTCGTTTATCTCTTCAAAGTGTTCCATAAGGGAGGGATTATTAGTAAATTGTGTTATCATGCTACAGAGAGCCCTTCATGACTCGCCAAGATCAACGCTGTTGTTATGCATTGTAGGAAACTGTCGAACTCCACGGCAGACGACAACTTCATTATTGTAATGAACATAATTGTTTTCGGTCTGAAATGCAGTGTTTGTCCATCGAATCTCGAACGTAGCGGTTGGAACACACACCCCATCAGCATTGCTTGCGTTGCTGATACGGTAGTGGGCCACTACACCAATCAAGTAAGCAGCATCAACTCCGCGATAACGAACATAATCCATCCATTCTTCTTGGGCAGGCGTAAAGCAACTCTTGCGTTTATATATTTGTCGGCGGACATGTGTACTCTGCGTGAAAGCTCTTTTCTAAAAACATCCGTTTTTGCCGGTTTCTTAGTCGTTGGGTTAGCCCGGGGCTGCTTCGAGCTTGTGGATTGCTTTGGGTTCAGGCAGGTCCGTGCTTTTGCAGTAGCTTCGTTGAGGAGGAACCAGGCAGCGATTTCGGAGTCGATTTCTTCGACTCGACCCTAGAGCGTGTTTTTATTGTTGCTTTCTTCGACTTCGCGATAGTTCCAGATAATACCACAGCTTTCGGCTGGGGCCGTGCTTGAGCTGAAAAAATGATTCCCTGCTGTTATACCTCACGTGATAACGCCTTCAGTTTTGATCTGTAAGCTGGCAGAGACAATCGTCCCGGTTTTCCAGGCCCATTGCCTGTGGTCGATTAGATATATCTGCCGCAATCTCTGGAGGGATATTGCCCTTTAATACCATTGCCTGCTGCAATAAGTGGAATCTCCAAAATCATTCAACAGTTGTCCATCCGGACCGCTAGGCTTTAGCATAGCACAGACGTCATGAGAGCAAAAATGATGTAAAAATGCGCGACAGATCGTGCACGATAGCGCCGTAGAATATTCCAATTTGCACACAGCACATAGGTTTCTTGTAGCGTGTATCTCAGCATGTGGAATTGTTACGCCTGCGCTAGAGCTCCGTTTCGTCGATGCTGTGGCCGGTTGCCGTTGCTTTAGTGAGCCGCGGTTCAATTGGTAGTCGGCTGTTTTGAATCTAGCCTAATTATATCGGAGGCAACAATACAATCACCGCTAAGCTCCTCATTTGAAGCATGATATATATTAGCAACATGAGCACCAGTGCTTGAGTACTACCAGTCTCATCTCTCCATATTTCACTCCACCTTGGTTTGCTTCACGGCTTCGGTTTTTTCCACTTCCACACAATATATCTGGTTGTAATAGTCAGTAAGTGCCCTTTCTCCAACAAAATAGTCCTCGCCTTCTTTGACATTGGAATTGCCAGTAGGGCGTACATAGCGGTACCGCATATCCAAACTACGAAATGGAGGGAGTTTAAACGTTTAACTAGCGCCACGTAGCGTTTTCCAAGCGTCCTTGAAGGGCAGAAGGTTGTCTGAGCACATGTACAATAAAGGTTAAAAATTTATTGGTTACTACGACAAAATGATAAGCGTTTAGTGGTGTACTACCGTTTGTTGGGCTCGCTTCGTTGGTAATTCGGGCTCTCCGTTCCATGCGCTTACGTTTTTATGCCCTCTCTGGTTCACCTTTGTTTTCCCTTTGTGCCATCTCGTTGCTGTGAGCGTTGCGGCTTGCCTGATCGGCCGCCGGTTCACGAGTGCGGTTCGGCTAGAAGGATCCGAATCCACAGATTTATTTGCGTTGAATCCATTGATACATTAAGACGAAACGAATTAGATTGAGTACGATGAGTGATGATCGATACCAATGTTTGCTCAAGTCTGTTGTAGCGCTTGGCATCCAGTTCCACACATCACCGACGTCGGGGACGCAACAACAGGGCTACAAGTTTGATAAATGTGAGGAGACCTTTGAAGACCAAACGTATTATCGTTTGTATGGCTTTTGGAGGTCAAATGAATTATTGTTTNAGACCAAACGTATTATCGTTTGTATGGCTTTTGGAGGTCAAATGAATTATCGTTTGTATGGCCATTGGATACCCCACATGTTATCTGTTGTATGACCTTTGGAGGCCAAATGTATTATCGTTTGTATGGACTTTGGAGACCAGATATATTATCTTTTGTATGTGCGAAGAAGACTTATTCTTGTGGGTTCAATACAATATGCTCATCACGCGTGCGCAAGCGTGTCGCAACGGATATATGAGCGATGCAGCTGCTCGAAGGTCCAACCCGCGCGCTGTATCTGTACCATCATCTTCTGAAATGTGGTGTTTGCGTCCTGCTAACTTGATTACGAACATGCTTACTGTGCTTACTAGCTTGCAAATACTGTTTGACAACTGCTACGTAGTATGAACAACATACAAGTGCAACATTCTGCGTGTTATTATGTGTACTATCAATACCTCTGTACGTGCTAGCTAGGCGATGCTTGTCGTGAAGCGACTTCAGTTCAGTGTTAGCATGCGCTGAGATGACGACATGCTGTTGCACACCTTTCAATGAGCATGCACGAGTGCACGAACTCGTCCAAATGAGCCACAATTCACCTTCTTCAACGCGTTCCGTACCCACCACTGATCGTATCTCACCGTAGTCACCACACAGTGATGTGATAAACGTCGACACGTGTGGCCATACGGCTGAGTTACTCGAACTGCGTTCGCAATTGTCGTATTCGTCGTGGGTATCGACAAGTACCAGCAATCACGTGGCGACCAACGTCACGCAGAATTTAGCCGACGGCGAACCGGAAGGTCACTGGTGAGCATGACAGTCAATGCCAGACTGCGTCAGACATGGCTCCAACAGTGAACATACCTGCTAACGACGATATCAATGACGATCATGGTGTCTACAGACAAGCAGGACGAGCAATGCCTGTGGCGGTCAACATGGGTCATGACGACCAATCGCGAGAAGATCGAGCATCGATGCGCTTGACACCAATGAAGATTGTGACCTTCAACAGCAATCACGACAGGTAACACTGGGCGTGCCAATCCCTAGTGAGCATGACGACCAGTGGCGAGCAGGACGGCCAACGCGAGCGTGTCTAACAACGCTGCTCATCAGCCCAATGGCGAGCAGGTCAACTAACGACGAGTATACGAGCAGGACAGCCGACCACCGGCATGACGATCAAGATGTTCAGTGACGAGCGGGACAGCAACTTGAACAGACGGTGTAACGATGACTGTGGTTATCAACCGCGAGCGTGAAGCCCAGCGGCGGTCTTGCCGGTCACCGATGACCAAGGCCGTCGACGGCCAGCATGACGGTCCACCGATCAACTGGACGGATATCAACGAGCGTGGCGGCCATTCACGAGCGTTGTAAGTCTTTGTGGCCAAGTACTAGCAGTCACTCGCCATGAAGGATTGCACGAGAGGCTTGAGCAGGATTTGGCAAATTGGAAAATGAGCTTTGATAGCATTTTCGCGCCACACACTCGGGCGCGCCAATCGACAAGGGAGCTGCTCGTTGCGCACGTATCTTGAAGTTGCACTGAAGTAAGCGTTGATTGGCTGGTTCAATCTGACTGGCCAATCGGACGAGTATGTTCATGCTACGCGTAACCCCGATTGGCGGAACCGTCGGAGCGAACCCGCAGGGGGGGAAATTGGTTTGGTGCGCTTTGCGGACCCTTGCCTTTGAAGTGATGCTTCACATAGTCCACTCAGGTCGTCGTTTCACGCGCCGGCTCGGGATTGGTTGATTGATCGCAACTTTAACCCCGAATTACCACTAATATTT